>JASDQU010241886.1:47568-59128 GCA_032191745.1 Picea mariana | reverse complement strand
ATATTTTTTGTGCCAGGATCTGCTCCATAATGCATCTTTGTTTTTAGGCTAGCCCCACCAGGCCTTAGCTCCCAGGGCCATGCTAAGTATTTCTGGGTCTTTGAGGCCTAGCCCACCATAGAGCTTGGGAAATTAGAGTTTGTCCTAGGCTACTAGTGCCCATTTGCGTTCCATGGAAGCCCCCTCCAGAGAAAGGATAGTTGAAGATTGCAAACAACTTTGAGGACATATTTGGAAGTAACTAAAGCCGAGAAATGATAGAGAGGCATAGATTGAAGAACAAATTTAAGGAGAGTCAATCTGTTGGGAGAGTTAAGACACCTAAATGTCCAACAAGCTAACTTTCGATCCATTCTTGAGAGAAGATCCTCCCAGGAGGAGTTACACTGAGCATTATCCACCAGTGGGGCTCCAAGATATTTGGATGGAAGGGGGCTCTTTTGGAAGCCGAAAATTCTAGAGATATGAGTCTGCACAACAAGGGGAGTATTAAAGAAAAAAACATGAGATTTATCTTGGTTAATTGAATTACTTGAGGCGTCCATGAAGTAGGATGGGACTTGTTTGATGGCCTTAGCTTCATGCACTGAAGGAGTCCCCATGAGCATCCTGTCGTCAACAAATTGTTGATGGTACATGGGAAGATCTTCGCCATGGAGTCACAACCCTATGATCTTGTTATCTGTTACCACAACTTTCAAAGCTCTCCTGAGGCATTTAGCCATACGAATGAAGAGGAAGGGGGAGAGGGGGTCGCCTTGTCTAATACTCCAGGAAGGCGGAGAGATAGCAGAGGGAGATCCATTGATGATAATGGAGAGGGCTGAGGAGGTAAGGGATATAATCCATGTGATCCATTGAGGAGAGAAACCAAAGGCTAACATGACTTGTTGGATGTACTGCAAGTTGAGATTGTCAAAGGCTTTAGATGTATCGAGTTTGATGAACATTCCAGGGGATTTGGTGATTTTGAGAGAGTGGATGTGTAATGTCTCTTTTTTAAATTAAAAAAATAAAATTAATACTTTGATAATATGTACTCTTTATAATACTTAGATTTTTTTATTGTAAAACTTACATTATTCATTTTTGCAACTACCGTTTGACATTCTTAACTAATGGTCATGGTATTACCATGACATGTTAGAAACTTGCCGACAATGTTTTGCACTACTGCGAACATTCTGTGTGACAACATTTCACAAGTCTCCCTATTTGCAGGTGTTACTCCCTAAGATATCTCTTACACTTGTATTCATATAATCTTATTGCATTACTCATCGTTGTCTATGTGAAGGGTTATGAACTTTCTGGGTTCATCATACCTCTCTATGATTTGGAGAATACATTTATCCTAGGTAATTGATATCATATACATTCCTTTTCTTCAATCTCACTATAAATATATAACTAATCCATAGGTTATTATCTTTTTTACTATGGATTAATGTTTAAACTCTTATATGTACAATAATTTATTATCTAGAGTTTATTATACCTTGTTACAAATCTTTTTCTAATGATTTGTTGATCCAAAACTTAATTAAAATATTAATAATCCACTTTGATTATAAGTGAAGGTCATTAATACAAATTCGACCTCTCTCCAAATATCATGGTGATACTTCAACGATACCCTACCAAACTAGCTATACAACTGTAGTTCGAATATGTTACTTACCCGTCACGTTATGGCCGTGATTGGAGTTCAAAGCACTGGCATTTATCGCTAACTACACAAAGTCTCAGAGTTGAATCCACTGGCTATCTCTGAGAACCGGGTTAGCATAGCCACGTATTGGCACCACTTAATTTCTAATGATAGTACCATCCTATCAATAACTCAGATTTATTGTGGACAAGTTTTGTATTTTCCTTTATGGTCGTGATTGGAGGTCTATGACAAGATTTTATTGTAGACAAGTTTTGTATTTTCCTTTATGGGATTCTATCCTTCAATACTAACTTTAAAATTAAATTTTATATTCAATGAAATGATTTCCATCTCGGTGTGAATTTTTTATTCACTATATTAAACAAGTGCTGCAGGGCAGCGTAGTCCCTGCCGGGTTGGGGCTGATATTAGTTGCTGGGGTTGATAGTTGCTGGGGCTGATTTTATTTGAGTAGAATTTGCTTCTCAAGAATCTAGGGAGTAGAATTTGTTTGTCAAGAATCTAGGGGACATGATTAGACCTGAATGATGATTGGGCTTCTAATATGCTTCCACTCTAAGTCGTATATTGGCTTTCACTTGGAACTTAGTGCATGTTCAAAGCTAATGGAGACTATAGGAGGCTAGTATCTCACTGACGTTACTCGGACACACATTAGAATTAGAATTCATAGATTGTACTCTTAGTAAGTAAAGATAGATATTTTTAGGAATTCAGACTGCATCGATAGGATAGAACCTTTAGATGTTTCTTACTTGCTTTTACCTCTCTACCAAATCATATCCGTTCCACAACATTTTGAACCAGCATAGGTTGTAGGAAAGGGAACCTGTAACTAGTCATTTTCTATTTCATAATATTATATGTAGTAACCATAAATTGCATTTCTTTGGCTAAAAAAATTGGTTATGCACTTCACTCTTTGGCCACGATCCTACTAAAATACTAATCTCAACTACCACTTGGTTTCTTGGTTCTGTCATTATTTGTAGAGCACCTGCCATATGTGCCACTTTCCATGAACCTACAGATTATGCCATGTCTATGAACCTACAGATTATGCCATGAAGTGCACCCACCACCTAACCTATGACATATCATAACTGTGTAGAATGAAGACTTTATGAGTGAAATATTACAAATGGCACAACCAACGGATGCCAGTGTTATGTTGTCAGTGTCAGTGTTATGTTGTCAGTGCTGTCAATGCTTATCACAAATGGCAACACCAATATCACATGCCTGACAATTGGTGAGGAAAACATGCTCTGAAGTTGTATCCTTTTCATATGAAGAGGATATAGTCAATAAATTTAACTATGAGAGTTCCTCAAAATTATGAGGAAGTGCTGAGGAAGTGCTTTGAGATCAATGCAACCTTACAAATTAAGTTTTTTAATAGAATTAAATAATCCAAAACCTTCTCCTCGCTAATTGGTGAGGAAAACATGCTCTGAAGCTGTATCCTTTTCATATGAAGAGGATATAGTCAATAAATTTAACTATGAGAGTTCTTCAAAATTATTAGGAAGTGCTGAGGAAGTTCTTTGCGATCAATGCAACCTTGCAAATTAAGTTTTTTAATAGAATTCAATAATCCAAAATCTTCTCCTCGCTACTCCAAGCTCATGCAACCCTGCAAATTAAGCTCTTAAGCTCTTGCAGAGATTGCACTGATGCAAAATTAGTTGCCAAATCCTTCAAAGTCAAACAATAATCCAATCTCAACACTTGTAAAGATTGAAGATTTGAAAACATGATCACCTAATTCTTCAGGTAATGTTTTCAACTTTGTCAATTTGACCAATTTCAATATTTGCAAATCTTCAAGTGGTTGAAAAAACATGAAAGAGATTTGAGAAAGACCAGAATGTGACCTTCCATAAAATTCCATGATTCTTAGAGTGGATGGTGGATGTCATATGCAAATTATGACACTAATATATCATAACCATAATACAATTAAATTTACCAATTTAATATAAATAAATAAAAAACATGAGAATTCAAATATGTGACAGGCAGGGATAGGCAACTCTTCAGGTTCATACTTAAAGTATCTTAGCTCCTTTGACATATGAAATGGAAGATGGGATATTCCTCCTTGGAAACAAATCAAGTTTTCAAATACATTTTTGCATTGACCATCCGCTTTTATTAAGTTTCCAAGGAAAAGAATTTTCAATGACTTATACATTGATTCTAGTTTTGATGTAGATATGGTACATGGATCTTTATTTTCACTGAAGGATATACCTATGATGTTTTGAAGGTCATGCATCCCATTATAAAGTATAATGAGTCAATCATGAGAATCACAGTCAAGAAAATCATTATATGAAACAAAATTGTATATTTGTTGTGAAGGTCAAAGATTTGATACCTTCTCTTCCTTCCTATTTAAAAGATCATTAATTTGATTTGCAGTCTTTAATTTGAGTCTCGTTCTCTCGGCCTTCCGCTGACCAACGATCAACATGACATCATGTATAAGTACAGTGCCATCAATGCCTTTTCTCATAAGTAATTTATTTTCTAGCGTATCCAGCTCATGCTCTCCCAAAATACTTGCTACTTCTCCCAGTCCCATCCATTAAAAAAAGAGCAGACATCAAGAAATGGATCTTTGCACCATCCATTTCACAATGAGTATTCACATCCTTCAAAGTTAGCTAGTGAAAAGACAACATATCCAAGACTAGTCTTACCTATTCCATCTATCCCAAGCAACATAATCGATGTTCCAGCCTCCAGATATCCTCATGCTAATTAAAAATTAAACCATATCAGTAACAACATTAGTTTGAGAATATATTCACCTGCATGTTCCAGATATCTTCGGGAAAGTCGTGGCTTCTTAGGTACATTAACACCATAAAGACGAATACCTATTTGGGCATTCATATGGGTGTACATGTCCCTTAACTTTTCTCTAAATTTATACATCTCCTCCTTGTTTACTGACGTTGCCCAGAACCTGCAATCAAACAATAAAATTCCTTACTAAACCTGGGCCTTCATCCACATGTTATGCACACGAGGCCTATGCTATATAGTATAAACATGTGAATAAGCAATTACACCGTTAAACAAAAAAGATGAGAGGTTCGATGTTCACTTGGAAAATTTTGAAGAGCCCATCTGAGTACAACAACACATGAAGTAGCCTTCCACTATCATTTTGGTTGCTTCTTTGATTACATTGTTTATTCCTTCAGTTTCCTTCAAATCGTGGCATTCTTGAAACTGCTTAACCAGTTTGGCCAAAAAAAAACATTTCCTTGAGAAGATTCAAACACTCATTTTTGTTCTCACCAGCGTCTTCAAATCTCTCTAAGATGTTTGCAACCACAACAAAGCTTGTTGTAACCATGTGTCCAATCCCCATTCCCTGTAAGACACCGCCAACGACTGTCTTGATCGTGTCCCTTAGAATAACATCTTTCTGAAAATCATAAGATAATGAGAAATGAGAATTTGTGTATTAATTTATGAATCTGAAATTGTAAAAGAACTTTAATACGCACAGTTACATTTATTGCCTCAGACAAAAATTCTCTTAATTTGATGACGCTTTTTGAAGTGGTCGGAAAATATAGGTTAGTCCGCAGCTTGGATGATTTTTTCCCTCCTAAAACAAAAGCCAATAAAAAATCATTCATTCTGCGACTTGCAGAACTCCAATATAGCAGTATAATTGCAGTGAAAAGAGAAAAAGCCATGTGTTTTACAACTGCTCCTCGGAAAGAAGTTGATTGTACTTGAATAAAATGAAATGAAGGAAAAAACTAAAATGCGGGTAATTAATTAAATATATATCAAAACAAAACAGACATTACCATACATACCAAAACTGCCATACTATGGGAGAAGGTTCTTCAAGAATTCAAGGCATTTCATGTCTCATGAAGATATTATGGAAGAAGTCACCAGATGTTTCAAACCAGCATCCACTTGGTCAGGGAAAACATCCACTGGTTAACCCATGTCTTCCAAGGTCACTAGAACCCACAGCGTCCAAAATGTATTTAACGTTTTCTAGTGGTAGGGCCCTCGTGGGACCGACACTGATAAATTCGATAAATTCTATAACTCCATGTGTAGGAGGGCGAGGTTTATATTGTATACCCCTACAGGAACCATGATGCAACAGTGAACATTTTTCGAGGTTCACGGGCCTCGTATCTCATGCAGTATAGCAGGTGGTGTATAATGGGATGCAATGGTGAAAATTTGTCGAGGTTGGGCCTTGTATCTCACACATTATAATAAGTGGTGTATAATGGGATGCAATAGTGAACATTTGTCGAGGTTCATGCAACTCGTCTGCCATGTGTTGGTACATATGGTTCCCATTGTTGAATATTTTATGGAATTTCATTAGCTTATTCTCTTCGCTTACAAAAGGAAAGGAACTACATTCAATTCCAGCTTGACAGATTTTACTCCAAACCAGATGAGGTACACAAATATCGAATGCCATCACTGGATCGATTATTCAGGGGGTTTTTGATCTTTACTAATGGAAATAATATTACACATTTGTAATTGCAGAAGCTCTGCCTGTAAAATGGTACACACGCTTGTTCAGCTGATGAGGACTCTTGATCAGATGCTGGACTAGGTAAAAATTCTAAATTTAACATCGTTGTTCAGCTGGATAGGATTAAGTTCTAAATATTGACCTAATAAATGTATTTTCAACTCACAATACTCATGAAGCTCTTTTACTATGGAGATATCACAGTAAGTCAATTTGTCGATGGAATCAATGGGCACGTTTTTTATTTTTAAGTCATTCTTTTATCCAATTAATTACCAAAAAGGAGTCTCCATAGATTGAGTTCCGCTTAACCTCCCTATCTAATGCAAATTTCAGCAAAATTCTCAGTGCCATAAACTCTGCATAATTATTTGAACCAGTCCGGAAGCCTGCTTTGAAAAGTAATTTGTGGGAATCAAAAAACTAGCAGCTCCGATATTTATTTAATAATAGTGCATATTTCCCTCTTTTTTGAAGTTCGATAATCTTTCCAATTTTTGGAATAAAATATTATATCTATATTAATGTTTTATAATCTCTATTTCAACAAGTTCTATACAATTTTATATCTTTGATTTTATTTAATAGATTGACAAAAAAAATAGTATGTTTTATTTGGAAAGCATTTAGGATTCAAGCTTATACGATTTCAACAAATGGGATAAAATATTCTCGTTTTACTTTGCTACTATTTAAAATGTACAATTCAAAATCAGGTATGATATTTGGCCCAACCTAGAGTCAATCAAACTTGCTATAGAATCATACATCTTGGTTATAAGCATCATAGTAAGGCTGAGATTCTAATACTGTTGAAACTATAGCTAAACAATTGCCAAAAAGAAAATACCTCAAATAAATTTTTAACTGCTAACCTACTAACTGATTAGGGTTTCCGCCCATCTATTATATAGGGACTCCAAGGATTTTGAATCTCCAGATTGGGACTATGCAAGTTGGGAACTGCTTGTTAAGGTGTAATTCTAGGAGTGGATTTTTGTGTCGACATGCATGCTTTTGTCCTACAAAATTTGTATGATGTCCTACTCGTTTAAGTCATCTAACAACCGAGCTGAGCTTCTTCTGCACTTTAGTACTTGTGTATGCTAGAGTGAGATCCCCTTAAATGTTTTCTATTACGAACTTTGGGTCACCTTGAATAATGAACCGTTGAATAACAGTTTAAATGGAATCTTGTGGCACCTTATTAGGCCCCTAAATTTTTGTTTCACTATTTGTGGCCTATACCATCCCTTCCATGAAGCCAACTGACACTTTTTTTTTTCTCCTTTGTAACTACATGGCCACTTGCTCTGCATTGTCTAGTTTCTTTCTTAAAGCTCCATTAAAGTGCAATATGATAAATTCATTTGGAATTATGCCTACGATCAGGTCATTCACCCTATGTTTTTAAGAACTGCCTTGAATAGTGGCCTTGAATACTTTCAAAATTATTCTCCAAAGAACAAAAATAAACTTTGTCAAACATTCTATTACTTTGGACATTCTTAGATCGTGGCCTTGAAACACTTTCCATATTCTTATCCAAAGAAAACAAATAAACTTTGTCGAATGTCTTGTTTCTTTGAACATTGTTAGTTTTAGCCTAAGTTCCTCTTCTTCAAACATATTTATGTTTTTGGTGATCAAAACTAGCCTCAAAGAAACTTGGGGTGGGAACAACACACAAGTCTGTAAATTTTCTCACCTCTTATTCCAAATGGGTAACCTTGTTTCATTTTAGAATAAAACTATTGATCTACATGATTTCCCTTCCAATCATCAGCCTTCCTAACATATTCATAATGAGTGCGGAGGTGAATTGTGGTCTTGTTATCACATAAATATGCACAAACAAAATTACCTACTAATTATAGGCTAACTAACCCCATTCAAAATTGGAAGCCTTTCCGTTAGAACTGGTGCTTTTCCAGTCACGGGGGTGTATGCTGTCCTCAAAACAATAAATCTGCAGAGAACTCCAAGATGATTAGCACATGCAGACTCACTCTTGAGCTGTCCGTAAACAGTTAAGAGAGGATAAATTTAAGTCAAAAATTTAATTTGGCTCTACCCTTTCAGGCTTTGTATCATGCGCTTCCAATGGATTATGTAACTATTACAAAGCTCCAAAACAAATTAGAAGGTCAGGCAAACCAAGCTACTGTGGAAACTCATTTCAATTTTTCATGGAACATATAAGAAGAACCTAGAAGAATTTCATTTCAGTTTTTTTTCTTTGATGCAAAGAAATCAAATATTACAGTAAATAGGAATGAAAAGTAAAAAGAAATAAAATATTTCAGTAAATAAAAATGAAAATTAGCAATCTTCTTATTAATATTTTGACAATTTCCTACATCCAAACAGTAAATAGGAATTGAAATGAGCAATCTTACTGATCAATGATGAATGATGGTGGAACTAAATTGGAACTCAATTGCAGATCGAAGATTTTAACTTTACAAAGAAAACAACTGCATCCAACCAGTAAACTAGTGAACAAGCGAAAAGAAGTTAGCAACAACAAAGGAGTAAACTAGTGAACTAGTGATGAATATATATAATAATTGATGATGGCATTGCCTATAGATAAAGGCGGTGGTATAAATACAGGTGGTCGTCTAAATTACCCTTTGGTAGTTTTAGCGGTCATCCGACTTACCCTTTGGCAGTCTCGATCTTTGGCAGTTTTCAGATTTCTGGCAATTTTCATCAGTCTCATATCAGTTTGGCAGTCTTAGATCAGTTTGCCAGTTGAATGGACATGGATTTAATGATTTTAATGATTTTGTCTCGTTGAATGGACAAGATACGGTAGCTTCAATAAACTAAAGTTAGTTTATACAACATAAACTTAAACTTAGGTTATACAACATTGAAAAAAATGCATTGCATTGTGTCAGGTCCTTAAAAAGAGCATATGACGAAGATATAATAGGCTCATAAATAAGTTTATCTAAACAACATTGACAAAATGCGCTGGGAAATAAGAGTTGCAACTAAGAGATCAACAATAAGAGTTGCAACTTATTAGCTAATAACAACTTTGATAAAAGAAATCAAAATATCATTAAAAACAACTATTTTACTTTTACTATGTACAACTTTGAGAATCACAAAAATATTTTGTAGTAAAAAACAAGGTAATTGAAGGTCAACGCTGAAGGGAATGCTAGAGTCTTGGCCTTCGGCAGGGACTAATAACAACGTTGTCTTTCCATTTATGTTATTTTTCTCTATTAAGCCCAAGTCTATAAAATCCCATGACACATGCTTATTCCAAGATGTACTTTTATATGTATATGCTACTTAATCATTCAAGGAATTTTTAAATGTGTTATTAGTCATTTCCAACCAGGAAATATAAAAATCGGTTTTATTTTAATTTTAATTTTTTTTAGCTGAGTTTTATTAACTTTTTCTTTCTTGGAAGGAAGAAAGATAAAGACAATTGGTTTGTTTTTCTGAGGTAAAAGAATTTTTAAAAACGTTTATTAAATTAAAAAAAATAAAAGTTTTGTAGTTTTGTAATTTACATTTATTTAAATTAAATTGTTCTTAGTGAAAACATTATGATGAAACTTAATTAATGTTGCTAGAGGGAAATTTGTATACCTGACCAACGAGATATATTGGAAAATTCATTTGACTTTATATTATTCAACAAAATTATAAATTGATTTATATATATATTCATTTGACTAACCTATGCTAAAAGAGAGACACAAGGAGTGCGTGGGCATAACAAGATGAGACATTAAAAGATAAGGAGAAAGGGTCGGATCATTATGTTGACCGGAGAGGATCCTTTCTGCCTTTTTTATTATGAACATCAATCCAACCAGAGGAATTGATAGGCTCAACAACCTTTGCCACCAAAGACAGATGGTCTAAGGAAATGCCAGAATCTGGAGCTACAGAAGCTAAGGGTGCTTCCCTGTCACTGTCTGAATTAT
The DNA here is from genome assembly GCA_032191745.1 of Picea mariana. Lineage (NCBI taxonomy): Eukaryota > Viridiplantae > Streptophyta > Pinopsida > Pinales > Pinaceae > Picea > Picea mariana. The sequence goes on along the minus strand of JASDQU010241886.1, from coordinate 48,951 downwards.
CCAATTCGTGAGGACGTTTCTGAGTCCCTAGGATTGGGGTTGTGGCCATGATTATGTCATTCATTTCATCCTTTTCGAGAGGAGTGTGACAAGGTTGTGCTGCAGGAATCAGAATCAAAGTCTCTGAAGCTTCATGATGTTGTGTTGAAACCAAAGGCTGGTGTTTTGGGTTTGCGTTTGGCTGCTGTGCATTCATTGGAAACTGCGATGCTGCTGTAGGAGGCAGAGGAGCTGGGGCGTCTTTGTGATGCTGCTTGTTGTTGGATGAAGAGTTCGAGCGACTTTTGCAATTTTTAGGGTCTTTCCATCCATTAGCCCTTTTCTATGTTCCAGGGGATGAGGATGGGGTTGGGGATAAAGGACAAGTTGCCTGAAGGTGCCCTGTTTGCTGACAGGAGCGACACCTGAAGGCAGTGTTCTCATAATCGACCAGCTACGTGTAAGGATCATCCTTAGTCCAGTCTATAAGGATCCTATCCAGAAGCCCTTGACCAAGGTCGATTTCAATGCATATGCGGGCCAAGGTGACAAAACCTCTTATATTCGGTCTGTGTCAATCTTGATAAACCTACCCAACAAATTGCCAAGGGTGGGTTAAAAAGATGGAGTATAAAAATGCAAAGGTAAATTAGGGAGTCTTACCCAGACTGATGTAGTCATAGCAGTCATAGTCAGCGGGTTGAAGTCAAGGAACCATCTCTGCATGGAAATAGTAGATTTTCCCCAGAACCATGGACCTTGCTCTAGCACGCGTTGGCAGTCCACTTCTGTGGAAAAGTTAACAATGAATAACCCTTTGGAGAAAAAGAACAACTCATGACCTGACGACCAGGTCTTGTTTACCCATTCTCTTAGCGCCGAAGCCGAGGGCCATAGTCTATTGAAACGACCGATGAGGGATTTTTTTTTGTAGAGAAATGTAGAGCCATAGACATGGGGATCTTCGACCTCTACTGTTGGAGGTTTTGCAGACTGCTCCACAATGAAGGCAGAGCCAAAAGGCTCCTTTGCTCCATAAGTTTCAGCCTTGGACCCTAAAGGAGCGGAAGTCCCTTTTTTCATGGCGTTCTTGTAAGAGCTTGGATGGGTGGAGGATGGCGCTCCTCCACGCAGACAAGAAGCGAGAGAGATGGTTTCATTCTTTAGATTCCCATAACCTCGCAGTAGAGATCCATCCACTAGCTACTGTCCTTCAAAGATTAGTCATTGAAAGCAAGGCAAAATACCTATAGCTTGGTGGATTTGGGATTTGAGCTAAAAAATGGAGTATGAATCTTGAGACTGCAAGTAGAGAGAAGAACCAACGATGGTCTTTACAAAAAGGGGAAAGCCCGCCGCAGTCTCGGAGCAAGCTGTCACGCGATATCAGAATGAAGCCTCGAT
>JASDQU010241886.1:30977-46715 GCA_032191745.1 Picea mariana | reverse complement strand
AAACCTTAACTTTTTTTTCCCGAGGAAATCTTCACGGAAAACCCTTTGAGTACTTTCTCATGATACATGGATGGTTCTCGAAGTACTCCCCCATGCAATGGTAAACGAGACCTAACCTAAAGGGGAGCAAGAGAGTCCATGTGACCAATAACAAGGACCAATTGAGTCAACCCATGGGGCTAATAAACTTAACAATACTATAATGTATATATTCATGACAAATTATTGCATTAGAATTATTTAAGTTTGTAATTCTTTATATTTTATACATAATGACTTTTTTACTATTTTTATAGAAAATAGCTCCTTGTAGTTATCCATATTATCTTTAGAGGTGGCCTAACTAACACACAATTTGCCTTGAAAACTTTGTGGTTTCTCATTTTGACAATATATTTAATCACTTTCACTGTATTTGTCAATTACATTCATTGCATTACTTGGATTGTAAAGTACTTAGTAATGTTCCTTCAACTTTTATTTATTATAAATTGTGGTAAGTAATTCTGGCTACTTCAATTTTCTTTAGGTTTAATTAGGAGAAGTTGGAATTAAGTTTACCGAGTCACTATTAAGCCTAAGAAAACAATAAAAATATTAAGAATATGATTCATATCAATATAATTTTAATTAGCTAGATCACAAATCCTTATGATCTTGAGCTATGCATCATTTTCTTGTAAATGTATGTGTTTTTTTTAAATATTTGTTTTTATTATTAAAGTAAAAAGCTATTAGTGTGTGTTGTAATTCATTTGTAAACTAATATTCTTTTATTTTTTTCAAAATTTTCATAAGATAAAAGTACTAAACAACTTTGTTACTCATTCTACTTGTGTTATAATTAGTTCGAATCTTATTATCCAAACTCTTTGGATCGAACATAGACTTTTATAGGTCTCCTTTTCGTAAATTCTTTTGAGAATAAAATGAAAGGATTGTACTAACTATGGATCCCCTACATCTAATTTATATGATTTTAATTTAAAAATATAAATTCAATATAGATTAATTGAAAAATAAGAGAGAAAAAATAAAAGTGGAAAAATTAAAATAATAATAAAGAAAAAAAAATTAAAAAAAAACTATAAAGAACAAATAATTAAGAAAAAATAAAATTCTTTAATGGATAATAAATTTTAGGAGAAACAGAGAAATAGAAAAATCATGAATAGAGAAATAAATTATATAAAATAATTAAAAAATATAAACCATTTTATTTTAAGAGAAGAATAAAAGGAAAAGTAAAATGAGAATGAAAATTAAATTGAAATAAAATAAAATATATTAATAACAACAATGAAGTAGATTTCATTATATATTGGAAAGTAAAATGAAAGATTAGGGAAGCACTGAGTAACTAATAATTAGGAAAATAAGAAAATGGAAGTGAGATAATAGGACAAAACAAACATTAAAAAAAAAGAGTAAAATCAAAAAGATAAGTAGGAAAAGAGAGAAAAATATTTTTGATTGAATTGATAGATATCAAAAGATATATAAGGAACTCAAGGAGAGGGGGAGGATTCACAAAGACCATAAATTGAGAAGGGAAAGAATACCATGGAGTTGGGGGAACCAATTAAAGGTGATATTTGTGGTTCAAAGGCAATTAATAATATGATAACAAGATTAGTTTGATGTTAACCATCTTCCAAAGTAATATTCTTGGCATAGATTTTGATTTATATTATTTGTAAATGGGGAATTTTAGTCTGGAATAATAAATTGTGGACTAATTATTTTATTTTTAGAAGAGATCTTATTTTTTACATTGTTTACATATCTTTGGCTTATATACTTCAACTTTTAGTGTTAAATTATGGATTTGGTATTTACTTAGTTATGTTGAATGTGTCTTTTAAGGTACATATCACCCTCATTTTTTGTCACTTTAGATCGATCGAAATTTACCATAAATGTTTGGAAATCCCCTACCACCTAGCCTCCTATCTCTACCTATGAGTTCCCCTCCATGAGAAGACTTCCTTGCTTTTGTCCACCAACTTGTTGTAGTGTAAATGGAACTCCATTCTTGAGATATTACAAAACATTAATATACTCTGTAATGTTAATCATAACCAAGGTTCAATTCTTGACCATTATTCAAACATTTCATACATGTACCTCTACCCACAACATTACCATTTAAAGTATATATGTAAAATAAGAACGTTGTCAAAGTCACTACAATCATCTGCACACTTGGAAATATCTCTATTCTTATAAATAAAAGATTAGCATTAACAACTATGGGCCCCAAGGCCATTGGATTAAATAGACTATTCCACAACATGCAATTTCTTCTTGTTTGGGTAGGCTAGCCATCTCTATTCACATTCTAAGTTTGAGCAACTAACTAGATGACACATGACTCATTGAGTTTCTCCAACAACATCAATGAAGAACATTGTCTCCAACATTAAATGTTGATTATGCACTCATGATTATATCAATGATTAACCCAATTCCTTTGAGACTTTCCCCATGTTTTTTTCAATATTTACTACAGTAAACATCATATGTTAAAAGTGGGTGATATTAAACACAACTCCAAAATTTGCAACTAATTTTTAATCGAGTCATCTCAAGTGTGTGGAGGTTCTTCAACAATCTAAACTACATGGAAATATCTCTTTGGTACATTTATATTCTATAAACTCAACCTTATTAAAATCGAGTGAGATTGAACCATGATAAGATGTCTTAACAAAAATATGCTAAATACCAATCTAAATTGTACATTTCTTAAATGACAATATTTTTTGATAACTTGAATAGGGATACATGGATGTAGGTTTGTTGTTTTTGAGGGTTAGGATTAGTCGTAGTTGCTTGGATTCTATCTTCCATGAAATATTGGAGGAGAATCATCTAACAACCACATGGGTATTAGATGAATTTTACTTTGAGGGGAATTTAATGTCAACAACATCATCTTTGATTTTTATGCACTCTAGCCCATTGATCCCATCTCACCTATTTTTTTTTTCACATTATGATTAAGTTGTACCATTTACCCACGAAAATGTCCCAATACATAACAATTACCTTCAATTCTCTCTTAATCCAATATTCCTCCCACCATATATCCATTTATGATTAATTTGTTGGAATCTTATTTTTGACAACACTATACACGACTACTATCTGCATATGAATGAATAAAAATAAAAAGAAATTGTTGAATAGATCCTCTATTGATTATTCATCTATCATCCAAAATAAACACCTGAGCATCGTAATCACCAAAACAGTTCGGTGTTTTCTTTCCCCCAGTTTGGGGGTATGCTAGTTATTAGCTTTAGGCTCATTGATTGGGATAACCTGTTTGTATAGCTTTCACTTGCTATAATATGTGTGTGTGTGTGTGTGTGTGTGTGTGTTTACATGTTACATTTATATATACATGCAATGATCTAGGTGGATATCGGTGGCCATTCAATTATTCCACTGGCTCAAAGAACAATTTTCCATTTTGACAGGTTTTACAGTTTTTCGGGTCCCAAATTTCCAAGACCGTTTTGAGGCCCTAAATGATGTTTTTTTGGATTGAAAACAATTAGCATGTAAACAAAGGAAGATGCTCTTTCGAATGGAATGTGTACTCCTTGACTAGACCTTTCTAACAATGTATTGAGCCCCAAACGAAGATCGTATGCAAAAGTTACGCCCTCTGGAAGTTGACGTATCAACTACCCCCATCGAGGCCCACAAATCTTTTGGCATTTCATCTCCCGGGGTTAGGGTTTTGGATGTTTATGTTTTATGTTAAAAAGGCCTTTGGAGTCTCATTGCACTCATCTTCTTGCGAATGAGAGTAGCCATCACATCTCTTCTCAGAGATAAGCTGCCACCATTCGAGCAAGTTTGTTTCATTCTGCATTTTATAGTTTCAACATGTTCTCTTTATTAATAGAAGTCAAGTTTTACTATATCTATGTGTGTTTCTTTGTTATACACTTGTATTTCATTTCGTTCCATTTATAAATTCGGATCAGTGGTATCAAATCGATCTTCTCTTTATTTGTTTATCTGCGCATGTCCCTAATGAGGTAAGGGTACAAGGAGTTGGGACTCGAGGTAGTTGAGCCCTTGCAAGACTATCCTCATTGACCCCGATGACCTCCGATGGTGGAATAAAAAAGAGAGGAGGGAGCATGAGATCCTTTTAAACTGTTGCTCGAGGAAGCCCTCACGTGATAGAGGAACGATATGATGGAAAATTTTGCACAGATCCTTCGACGACTGCCAACAATCGACACATATTTGTCAAGACACCACTTTGGAGGCACCATCCCCTTCAAGGTACATGTGAGTTTTGATATTCCTGTATTTGAAGGTTATATATATGCGGATGCCCCAAATAAATGGTTGAATATACTAGAAGGGCATTTTTTGGTCAATAATTTTTTTGATAGAGAAGATATTACCTTTGCGCTCCTTAAGGTTGTCCCCCATGTAAAAGATTGGTGGGGAACTTACTGTGAGCAAAGGGCCATTGAGGAATCTGCAATATTTGCGGTCGCATCCACTTGGGATTCTTTTAGGGATGCTATTAAGGAACAATACTACCCCGTTGGAAGCTACGATAATCAATACACGGGATGGACCACACTGCGACACGAAAGGGACCAATCAATGCTAGAGTTCACAAATATCTTCCATACCCTACACACCAAGATAGGTATCAAAGAATCCGAAAAAAATCTGGTGCTCAAGTACCGTGATAGACTGCATAGATACATTCAAACATAAATGGAGTTTCTATACATCTCATCACTAGGAATGAATTATCGATATGCTGTCAAAATCAAGCAAAAATTTAAACCAAAGCAACGAGAGTTTGGATCTGTAAATTCCTCATAGCAGAAGAAGGGAAAAGGTGGCCCCAACCCCCCAAAAAAAGGACATAGCAAGGATGGACCCGCTCAGGACAACTAGTCCAAGTCAAAACCAAAGAAGGGTAATGAGAAGACGAAGAAATACACTGGGAAGTGGTGTGAATTCCATAAAATCCCCTGACATAAATTTGATCAATGTCGCTCGAAGCAGTTTCTAGTGGCCGAGTTGAAAGCATCAGAGTCAAAGGTAGGTTCTGCCTTTGAATTAGATCCAGACAAGGGGAAGAATGCCATTGATGCAAAAACCAGTTCCATTGTCACTACCACTAAGGTGTATCCAAGTGAATTAGAAGAACCAGAGGAAGGTGAGCGCATTTTTCACTCGCAGATGTGGTTGAAGGGTACTCTACTGCACTTCATTGTCGACAATGGAAGCTAAAAGAACCTGATCTCAATAGAGTTTGGACCTGTTAATGATACCACACCCGTATCCCTACACCATCAGGTGGCTCCAGCAAGGGAGAGATCTTCGCGTCAACCAACAATGTCGCCTGCCCTATGACATCAAGCCCTTCAAGGATGAGGTATTGTGTGATATTTCCCCTCTTGAAGTTTGTGATGTTCTTTTAGGCCAAACATACTTGTGGAAAAATCATGATGTATATGAGTATAGACCTCGTAGTGTTATTATTACTTTGGGTAGACAATTGTACATGATACCAGAGGTAGCTTCGCCTACTGCCATTTCTTTGATCTCCATTAAGCAATGCAGGAAGGTCATTTCCCAGACCGAGAAATTTGTCTTCTTCACGATTCTTTCTCAAAGTGAACATAAGGTCGTTGCCACATCCATGGATTCTACATAGGGCCTCTCCACAAAACAAAATCATGTGGACAAGGTTGTGGAAGCATAAAAAGACATCATCTCCTCACCCACTGGGGTACCACTTCACTGTCAAGTCAAGCATTCAATCGATATAACCCCCTGTGCACTGCTACCAAATGGGCTAGTATATCACCGCTCTCTGATGGAAAATGAGGAAATCAAGTGCCAAATTCAAGAGTTTCTTCAATAGGGGCACATTCGACCCAACTCCTCACCTTGCAAAAGCCCAATTGTACTCGTGCAGAAGAAATATGGGACTTGGTGACTTTGTATCGACTACATGGCCCTAAACAAAATCACAGTCAGAAATTGATACCCAATTTCCCGAATTGACGACCTTCTTGACCAACTCAAGGGGGACAAGTACTTTAGTAAGATTGATCTGAAGTCTGGATACCACCATGTCCCAATAGAATAGACTGATGTATGGAAGACTTATTTCAAGTCCAAAGAAGGTCTTTTCGAATGGCTAGTCATGCCCTTTGGTTTAACAAATGCTCTAGCAAATTTCATGAGGTTGATGGGCGATATATTGTGGACCTTCACCAATTATTTTGTGGTGGTATATCTGGATGACATCCTCATCTTCAAAAAAACTTGGGCGGAACACTTGCAACATATTCAACATGTCCTTCACACTCTGCGACAACACAAGCTATATGCTAACTTGGAAAAATGATCCTTCAACATGAATAGGTTCCAATACCTAAACTAGATTGTTTATGAGCATGGTGTGCATGTGGAGCCAGCCCCGACCACATTGACCGAACTTTAGGGTTTCTTAGGACTTTCCAACTTCTATTGCAGGTTCGTGTTGGGATTCTCCCATATTGCATGGGTCCTCATCTAAGTGACCAAGCGATTGGTGGCAAGGAAAAGTTCGTGTGGGGGAAGTCACAATGATAAGCATTTGATGATCTGAAAAATCGCTTGTGCTCAGCCCTAATATTCTCCTTATCTGATCTGTAACAACCTTTCGAGATTGAGATCGATGCTTCAGACTATGTTGTGGGTGCAATTCTCACTCAACACGGTCATCCAATGTCATACATAGTGAGACATTATCAGATGTTGTCCGTAAGTACCCCACATATGACAAGGAAATGTATTCCATTGTAAAAGCCTGCTGATAATGGAAGCATTACATTATCGAGAAGGATACAATCATCCACATTGATCACAAGCCTCTGTAGTTCATACAAACATAAGGAAAATTGTAGAATGAACGCCATCAAAAGTGGTCCAAATACTTGCAGCAGTTCCATCTCAACATCAAATATAAGACAAGCAACACCAATTGTGTCACTGACTGTCTTAGTCGACCTCCATTTGCCTCCCTAACCACATTTCTTCACTCTTGTGGACATGAGGCCTCCGAGTGGCCCCAATTCTACAAGAGCGATCCTAACTTCACTACTATGTACCAGTTGTTTAGAAGAGGCACGACTACCACTATCTTTAATCTTTAGGACGGTCTGTTATGCCATCTAGGCCACCTATGTGTTCCTTCAAGTGAGCGTGCAAATCTAATTTGGGAAGCTCACTACAATCAGATTGAAGAACATTTTGGCATGGAAAATATTGTGGCAGTACTAGAGAATCATTTCTATTGGCCGAAACTTTGACAAGATGTCAACAAGTATATCAGGTCCTACACTACATGCACCATTGCCAAACTAACCACTAAGAAGAAAGGTCTTTACACCCCTCTGGCTACTCCCTACAGGCCCTGGGAATCCATCTCGATAGACTACATGCTTGACATTCCTTCAACTAAGCAAGACAATGACTGTGTTTTTGTGGTTGTCGATTGGTTTTATAAGATGACCATTCCAACATCCTGCAAGAAGAGTATCATAGCGGAGGCCACTGCCAATCATTTCTTCTAACAGGTGTGGGTACATTTTGGGATACCACAAAACATCATCTTAGATCGAGACAATAGGTTCCTCAACAAATTTTGGTTGATCCTATGGTCACTGTTGGACACTAAGCTCACCAAATCCACTGCCTTTCACCCCGAAACTGATGGCTAGACGAAGGTCGTCAATTATATGATCGTTCATATCTTGTACATGTACAACTCCAAGCATCCACACACACATGATGAGAGTCTCCCCTATGTTCAACACAACTACAACATATCACTCCATAGCTTGACTAGCCACAACCCCTTTCAGGTGGGGTTGGGATTTCAACCATTGGGTCCCATTGATGTCACACTGCCCCTTGTGACCACACAGGCAGAATATTCCCATATTCAGTTTGAGGCCGACAAAGCCACAAAGTTCATTGAATGGATTCAACACATCCACCAACAGGTCCATGACATTTTGTAGAAATCCAATGCTAAGTACAAGCAACGCCATGATCAACATTAGGTGCCACACAAGTTTCAGGTGGGAGACAAGGTCCGGTTGCATTTGTAGAAAGAGCACCTTACAAGGCCCCATTAGAAGCTTCTTCCTCTTTTCTATGGACCTTATACCATCACCAAGGCTACGAGTGACAATGATTTTGAGCTAAGTATTCCCCCCTTCCTTGGCCTGCACCCCATGTTCAATGTGGACCTCCTTCGACCATACTTCCCAACATTATTGGACACATCAGAGATTGCAGAGAAGTTGACATCGCCAGATATCAACCCTAATTGCATGGAAAAAACAACCATTGATCAAATAAGGGACACTCAGATTAAGGGCACTCGCCAACAAAGGATCCAACTTTATGGGGTTGTCAAAGCAGGGAAGCTCCTGCACCAAGACAAGTGGCTCACCCAGGGTCAAGTTCAACAAAAGTTTCCCCATCTAATGGGGGTACTCAACGCAATGGAGACCATTGATTCCTAATGGGTGAGGATTGATCCAGGTGGATATTAGTGGCCACCCACCTATTCCACTGGCTCAAAGAACAATTTCCTATTTTATCAGTTTTTTACAGTTTTTCGGGTCCCAAACTTTTGGGGCTGTTTTGAGGCCCTAAATAATGTTTTTTTGGCTCGATAGTGCCTAGAAATTAAAAAAAAGTAGATGCTAGGTCGAAATAAATATGTACTCCTCGGCTAGACCTTTTCAACGATGTATTGAGCGCCCCAAACAAAGATCAAATGAAAAATTTACGCCCTTAGGAAGTTGACGTATCAACTACTCCTAGTGGGTCCCACAAACCTTTTGGCGTTTCATCTCTCGTGGTTAGGGTTTTTGATGTTTAGGGTTTTCTCATTTACATTTTATGTTAAAAAGGCATTTGAAGCCTCATTGTATTCATCTTCTTGCAAATGAGTGTATCCGTAACATCTTTTCTCAGAGATAAGGTGGCACCATTCGAGCAAGTTTGTTTCATTCTGCATTTTACAGTTTCAACATGTTCTCTGTATTAATAGAAGTCAAGTTTTACTGTATCTCTGTGTGTTTCTTTGTTATACATTTGTATTTCCTTTTGTTCCATTTATAAATCTGGATCATGCAAGAGTCATTCTTTAATTTGCAAGTACTTCAGTTATATATATATATATATCCCATACTTCAATTTTCTTAAAACAAATTCATAAATATTATTTATTGCAAGATAGAAATATTCTACTGGTATAATTTTATTTTTCCATTACCTCTATAACATATCAAAATATTTTCCTTTACACCAGTACTTAGAAAATATAGCCATTTCTCCTTTTCTCTCTATTGTATTATCACTGTATATTTTTCATTATTCTTTACCAGAAAGTAGTAAGTTTAGAAAAATAATAGAAAAAAATAAGCTAAAGAACTCATATATGAGAATATAGATAAATAAATTAGAAGTCACATATCTGAGCCTTCTTTAAGATTTGAAACAAATTGAATAGAGACCCAGTTACTCCAAATCATAGACCTGAAAAACCAATATTACTTGTTCATGTCACCCTTGAGTCTAAATCATTATTCCATAGGGACTTAAAATTGCATAACCTTTTCCAAAAATATTAGAGTTTGACTCTTTCTCAAAACCATCAAACTCAAGTTCACCTCACAAGTACTCAACAACGTCCTGCCTCCTCTATACTTGTATTTTCTTGTTTTTTCTAAAAAGAAATAGCTTTCCTAGGTCTTTTTTCCAAGTTATCCTCATCCCTAACCCTAGGGAATCTTCTTGGCCTAACTTTGTGCTAGCTTATTACATCACATACCACATCTTTGGAAGTAGGTTTACACTTGTCCTCATGGACAATATTTACTCTGGTGGTTTTGATCCGTTTTCACTCTTCCATGGAATAATGATTTACTTTTTGTAACTGGATTCTCTAATCAATTTGTTTCTAGTTAAATAAAATAATCATAATAATATATACTAAAATATTCATCATCATCAATGTTTATGATGATATAATTTTAACATAAATCTTTTCCCAAAAACTTTCACAACACAAACTATCAAAAATTAAAATATTCAAATGTTTATAAATATAGGGATATTATAGGATGGCTTCATAAGCCAAAATGATGCCATCAAGGATTTGGCGTGCCTCAACATAACGTGTTTTCTCACTATAAATAAGGGAGGGGAGGAGCACTTTTAAGCGATTTCCTTTGACTTTGGTTATGATCTTGTAGACAATGTTGCATAGGGAGATGGGGTGAAACTTGCTGGGGTCATCTATGCCTTCTTATTTGGGGATGAGGGCTAGGAAGGTGGCATCCAGAGCGGGAAGGACGTTGACAAACTTGCGGGAGTAATCCACAAGAGCCCAAACATCCTGCTTAATGATGGGCCAACAGGTCTGGAAGAAATCCACAGTGAAGCCATTCAGACTTGAGGCTTTGTATTTGGGCATATCCATAACTAATCTTTCAATTTCTTCCAGGGGAAAGGGTTTCAGAAGGAATTAATTTTGCTTAGGGGAGACCAGATAGGGAATGTGTAGAGTAATTTTTTGGGTGGCCAGTCTTCTATCCTCGATGGGTTCGAAGAGAAGATTCTTGAAAAAGATGATGAGTTCCCGTTCTATGTCTTCATGTTCTGTAATTTGGTTGCCCTGGTTGTCTTTTATGGAGGAGATCCTGTTTTGGTGCCTTTTTTGAATCACTGAGTGATGGAAGAATTTAGTATTTTTCTCCCCTTCCTTTAACCAACGAGATTTGGATTTTTGTTTCCAGAGAGTTTCCTCTTACTTGCTCCGAGATGTTAGATTTTCTTGTACCTATTCTTTTGCTTGAACTAGTTGATATGTGTGCTCTTCCAGGATCATAGATTGTTGTTCTTGTTGCATTTTAACTTCCAGGTCTTGCTTTTCTTTGAAAATGTTTTCGAAGTCCTCTTTGTTCCAGTTTTTGATGCATTCTTTGACCTGTTTGAGTTTTTGTTGGAATCAATACATGGGTGAGGGAGAGAGTGGAGTTAATTCCTCCCACCAAGTCTTGATCTTGTCGAGGAAGCCATGGTGCTCGAGACATAAATGATCAAACATGAAGGGGAGTTTAAGAGGGCTCCTTGTGAGGCCTATATTTATTTCAATGGGCTAATGATCCAAACCATAACATAAAATAATTTCAGTTGATATGTGAATGACTAATAACATGAGGAACACAAAATCTAGGAAACTGTCGAGTCTGAAAGATATCTAAGCTTTCCCCCCCTTTTTTTGTTACATGTGTGAAAACCATTAGTGGTTTCAAGGTCCATCTATTCCATCTGTTGGATCAATGAATTGAAGTGCTTGGAGTCCTGATCCAACTTGCGAATTCCCCCTTTCTTTTCTTCCAATGAGGTGATTATATTGAAGTCTCCTCCTACAATCTAGTGAACATCACCTATGAGGTGATTGAGACTTTGAAGGGAGGATGCAAATCTAATATTATCGGGGATAGGATTGGGGCCATAGACATTGGCAAGGAAACCACCTTCTGAGCAACCTATCAAATGGTAGTGAGCATTTAATGAGGAGTGAATGGAGAAGAAATAGGAAAGGGAAACAACTTGTGGGTTCCTGATGATAACAATGCCTCTGGAGGCTCCCTGGGCATCAGTCGCAACAACAATAGATCCTTGCCAAATTCTAGAGGCAAGAGTTGGGAGGTGATTGCTAACATTTAGTTTCTTGGAGCATGATGATAGTGGGATTTTCCCAAGCTAAGAGGTTTACGAGAATCCCGTGCTTTATTTTTCCATTTATACCTATGATATTCCAGGAGATGATTTTCATGGTAAATGAGAGGAGGAGGGGGTGAAAAAATCCATTAACAAAGATATTTTGCTTGATTTTTTTAGCATTTATCCTATTCCACAAATGAATTTCTTGTTTGTTCTGCTTCATGAACTAGACTGGAGTTCCCACCGTTCACATGTCGTCACTATTGATTGTAGGTCAAGATCTCCTAGATCCATTTCTTCTCCATCCTCTAACTATGGTGGTTCATGAGTGTCCTCATTCATGTATTCCTCATTGTCTAGGGGATTCTGGTTCATGGTCTTCCTTCTCTTTTCATTTTCCTCTGCACTCCTTTCTTCATACATGATGACGAGATTGTTCTTCTGTCCTGGCTCCTTGAAGGCGAGGTTGTTGGGGTCCTCTCCTACTTATGAAAGTGACTCATAGCTATTACTAGTATTGATATTGTTATTACTTGGTGGAGTAACTGAGTGGAGAACCTACCTTCTTTGGTTTGAAACTTGTTCAAAACCCTCGCCATCCATTTTACTTTGACCTAGTTCGGGGGATGGATTTTGGTTCAGTGGATAGTATCTAAACAAGTGACCATGTTCATGACACTTTCAATAGTGGAATGGGATATGCTCGTAATCGAGGGTTTTCTTCCATTCTTCATCTCAATAACTAAGACTAATCATTTCCAGCAGGGGGCTTGGTCAAATTCATGTAGACACAAATGCAGGCGTAGGAAGTGTAACGTCACTATTTGGTGAGCATTGAGGTTTTGAAAAATGTGCCAAGTGAGTTTATGATTCCTTCCAGGATATCCAACTCCCAAAATTATGAGGGGAGGGAGTATAGATAGATCCAAACATGGGCTGCTATGAAGTATTCTTTGTCAGGGTTGAATCTCTTCATCCAGGGTTGGAAGTAGAGCCCTATAGAGTTGAAAAAATATGGCCCATTTTCAAAAATTCTGTCTTGATATTCCATATTGGAGAAGGTTGTCGTGAAGAAACCCTTTGAACCAAGCTTAAGGTTGATTTGGCCTTTGGGTTTCCAATTGTGATTAATCCACTAGACTAGGGATTTTTTAGTGGGCCAAATTCCCATGGAATTACCAATGAAGGCACTGTCCTTCATGAATTGGATATATGCTCCTCTCTTGTTCGAGTAGATCTCATAGCGTGGGTTTTCAACGAATTTTGGAATGCATTGACTATTTTCGATATTTTTCTTTGGCCTTGATCCTCATACTGCTTTGTTCACTATTGGGTTTGTGTCTTGCTGCTTGCCCTCCCTCTGTTCGACCGTCTCCAATCCAGTGCCTAGTTTACTCGATGGATTTGGATTTGAGTTGTTGGAGTTTGGTCGCCTGCCAACCACCACTCCATTGTAGGAGGGGGTGGATCCCCCTCCTCTTGATTCCATAAGGGTGTACCACATCACTTGCATAGAATGTTGTTACAATATTCAAACCCTAACCCTCTAACTTGCTCTCCTGCTGCATTTCGATTAATTTCTCATTATTCACTTTCACTTTCATCTCTATTAAAACAACATTTATCTTTTTAGTTTTGGATTTAGAGTTTCCTTGCTTATTGACGTTATCAGAGAATTTGTTGAATCCACATGAAACCCTTGGTTTGGATCAGACTATTAGAATTGTGGTGTAATTGTTAGAAAGTTTTCTTAACAAAAGAACTAAAAGATATATTATTGTTTGTGGAAGAGGCAAAACGATTCAAAATTTCCCCTCATTTTGTTAATGGTAAATTGTGTTCCTTTTAAAGCCCTTGATGTGAAGTAAATAATGCCTTTTGAATATGTATTGGAGTTTGTATTTACAATGATTTCACTTTGGAAACAAGCTTAGTTTCATGGATGATAATGATCCTCACATTCATTGGGTTCACCCGTTACAATTTGTTGAATGCCCTTGTTCTTAGGTAGGAGTGCAAATAATTGAATGTGAGGATTGTGTTATATCAATAATCTCTATGCCCCTTCATATACCATGTAATTTGTGCCAAAAATTCTTGGAGTCCAAATAATTAAATGTGAGGATTGTGTTGTATCAATAATCTCTATACCCCTTCAGATATCATGCAATTTGTGCCAAAAATGCTATTGGATGAGTCAATTTGAGTTGGGAAAGCATTAATATGTAAGAATTCCCAAATAGTCAATAATACAATAGTGAATAATAGGAGCATTGGCCCTTGGAAAAAGGAGATCTACCTTACCTATCAAGCAAATGTTATTTTCCTTCCTCTTTAAAGGTTATTAGAATTGTGAATTCCTACTAATAGATTTGAGTAATGATTTACATCAGTCCCTTCCATTGGATCAATGGCTCAAATTTGGAGGCTTGATCCTCAACCTAAGAAGAAAGACATAGATCTCCAAAAAAGAGCTATTGACCCCTTGTCTTCTCTTAAATGTTGATTTTTTGTTAGGGAATTTTTGAAGTATATGCTTACTTTTGTGGTAGAAATGACAACAAAAAGGAAACTTTTCATAGTTAAGCTTTTGAATCCATTTTGTCGCTTCACATTCAAACATATCTTATCAAGTACATTTCTATTTACATCCATTAACATCAAAATGTAAGGAATTTGTTCCATCTTGTTAGGATGGGTGTGTCATACACTTTGCAATCTTGTAGTGGATTAAGTAATGATTGTTGAGTAGTAGTAATGAATAAATGTAGAATAGTGGGAGGGAATAAATGCAAAAATAGTAAGGAATACATGTTGATCAATGGTAGAAGAATAAATATAAAGCATTAGCAAGCAATGAATGTTAAACAACAACATTTGGCTAATTACTTGTTGGTGGTTTTTATCATTCGGAATTGGAAAACTAGAAATGGTTTTGTTATACTTATCTATTCAATGCAGGGATGGGAAAAAACATAGTGTAAATTCTAATTTATTGTATTCTATCAAAATTTCTCGAGAATTTGTATGTTAACATTGAACACTTTTGTTGAAAGCACAGAGACATTGTATTGTAATTGTTTAGTTGTTGAATAATACATTGAGTGTGCTTTAGAGTGTGGAGTTTTTATTTTGGAAGGGTTTTACTCAGGAAATGATCTTGTTAATGGTTTGTTTTTTATTTCATTTGTTTGCAATTGTTTGTTTTAAAATTTTTTTGCACATTCTTTTCTCATGGATTATTGTAGAAAACATATTTTGCACCTTTGCTTTCTTTCACATTTTTGTTGTTTTTGGGGTTGCAAATTGGAAATAACCCAAAGAATCTCTAATGGATTTTAAGATTTTTTGATGCCAAAAATTAAAGGGCACACTTGCGAAACAAACCCATAAAGATTGAAGATATCTCCTTACCATGGATGAGTTAAAGTGGTCATTCCAAGGGAGTAAAACAAACCAAATATCAACAAACATCCATGACCCTAGTGCACCACTTGGTTGAGATTTCAAATAGAAAGAGAAAAAACCTCTATGAAGAGGTGGGGTTTTTATTTTACCTCTTATCACAATGCTCAAGTTGCCCCATCCATGAATGTACTTTTGAGATTTTAGGATTTCTCTTGTAAAAATATCGAATTAACACTACCTTTTCTTATCGCTTTTGAAAAAATCCAACTTCTTGCCCTAACACTTAGTTGAGATTTCAAAATAAAAAGAGAAAAATTCCTTTTGAGAGGTGGGATTTTGATCTTACCTCTTGTCACAATAATACTCGAGTTATCCCATCCATGAATACAATCTCAAGATTTAAAGCTTTCTTTCACAAAAATATCCAATCAATACTACCTTTACTTATAGCTTTTCAAGAAATCCAACTCCTTGGCTTAATCCTCATCATTGAAAGATTTCCTTCTTCTTTCAATGGCCTTACTATTAATGATT
>JASDQU010241886.1:9916-25409 GCA_032191745.1 Picea mariana | reverse complement strand
AAGAAGGGTAGATATGCTCAGAGGCTTGGTACAGGGGCTCCTGTTTATTTGGCAGCTGTTCTGGAATACTTGGCAGCTGAGGTATGTACTGGTGTTTTTGTTTTAAATCTTTCAGTGGCCAAAGATTTGATCTTGCTTTGGTGATTTGGGCTTTGTTGTAAGATGGGTTTGTTGTGATATTTTCCAGGTCTTGGAGCTTGCAGGAAATGCTGCCAGGGACAACAAGAAGAATAGAATAATTCCCAGGCATCTGCTTTTGGCTGTGAGGAATGATGAGGAATTGGGCAAGCTCATGGCTGGTGTGACCATTGCCAGTGGTGGTGTGCTGCCTAACATTCATCAGGTGCTGTTGCCCAAGAAGAGTGACAAGGTCAAGGAGCCCAAGTCTCCTGCAAAGGCTTAAGTAATGGGCTTTTGCTTGCTGATGATATATATGTGGCTGTTGCTCAATTGCAGTGGAGTCATATTACTATTTGTTTTTTCTTCTAATGGTGTTTTGTAACACCACCTCCTTTTATTGGGGATTTTGAAACTCTTTGGGATTTTCATTTGGGATGGCGAGGAGTCACAGGTAGGTATTTGTGAATATGATGTTGATAAAGTATTTATCTTTTATTGTGATTTTTGTGTTGTGTTTAGTTCAGGATAGGCTTAACCTGTCTTTGGTTTTGTTATCTTTACTTTTGGCTTCTCAATTAGTTATGAAGCAATCTTGGGCAAAGAGACATTCTCAGGGGTTTATTCCCACTGTTTCTTGCTTCAATTCTCTTCCCATTTCCTCCAATGGAATGGCGTTGAATAAAACTATCGCTGCAGGACGTTCTGTCATGTCGATTTCTTCTACTGAAAACAACTTTGAAAAAAATTGTCACTCCAGTACAATTTGTAATTTAAAATGACTACAAATGAAGTTATCACTGCAGGATGCTGAAAATGACTTTGGACAAAGTTGCCACTGCAGTTCTGTAATTTAAGTGACTTCCAATAGAGTTACCACTGCAGGACATTCTGTCATTTAATTATTGTACAAAGTTGTTACTGCAGTGTATTCTGTAATTTAAAATGACTTCCAATAAAGTTATCATTGCAGCGCATTTTGCAATTTAATTATTGCATGTCAAATTTATAGTTGGATATGCTTAGTATATTGTTCGGTATGTCTTTTTTCCCAAGAGAAATTATCTCGTTTTTATATATGGTATAAAAATATTTACAAATCTCAAAAGTCAATACAGGCCGAGATCACTTGTGACTATACAGAATTGTATTTGCAGGATGAGGTGTGTATCATCCATGCGAAATAGAGACATTAATACAGTAGCAAAAAACTAACACAAAACATAATTCGCCATACAAAAACGGTAACCGTCAGGCGAAGACACAGCCCAGGGACACTATCCTCTAACTCACTGTCTCGGTATAGAAGCCAAGCACAAACAAGAGTAATGTACAGAATAGAGTCCGAATGTCTATCACCCAGAGTAGGATCTATTCGGAGAGGAGAATCCTGTAATCGGTCCAGCAACATCAGATTGGAGATGATGCACAGCAGAGAGACAGAATCAATGGATCGTGTAGCTAGCACCTCAGGGGATAAAGAGCCTGTGTCCATAGCTGAAGACAGACAGGCGCAGAGAGTCCCACCGAGCACAGAGAACAGTCCGATGTATCAATTCGGTATGTCTGATTAGTGTTTGTGAGGAAAGTGGTTATTAGTTATTTGTGAATATGGATTTATTTATTTTATTCATGAAAATCATATTATTAATTTTTTAGTTTACAATAAAAATCATATTATTAGGTTACAAGAAGACAGATAAGACACATAGACTTTGATTTTTATTAATTTTTTTTATTAGTTTTGAATTGGTAATTTTTTTTTTCTTTTAATTTAAAAGTAGTTTTAGGTTTTATTTTAAAATCAAAAAATGGTTTCTATTTATGTGTGTTATTTGATGGTTTCTATTTTTTTTAAGTTTTGAATTGGTATGCTTTTTTTAAGTTTTGAATTGGTAATTGTTTTTTTAATTAAATATTTAGTTTTGAATTACATATATATATATTTATTTAAATTAAAAGTAGTTTTAAGTTTTATTTCAAAATCAAAAGATGGTTTTTATTTATCTATTTATCGTATTTGTAATAAATTCAAATTCAATGTTTGTTAAGGTACTTTTAGTGGAATCATGTATATTTTTTAATACCATTTAATTTTGTTTTTACATATGAAATTAAATTTTATTTTTAATTATATATATATATATATATATATATATATATATATATATATATATATATATATAAAAGAAAGATATTAATTTTTAAATATATTAACTTTATTTTGTTTTATCGAATTGAGTAATTTTAAATGATTAAAAGATTTATTCTTTAAAGAAATAGAAATAAAAGTAAATAGCAGATTTATTTTAATCTTAGATTTATGCATTTAAAAGGATTAAATTTTTCTTGGATTTATCAAAGCATTTAAAAGTATTTGAAAAAAATGTTAAATGTTTGTACTTTTAGAAATTTGATTATTTTTGATGATTGATAGAGTTTTTGGGATTATTTTTGGTGATTCATAAAGTTTTTGGGGTTAAGATGGATTTGTATTGATAATAATAATAAATAATTTAAAATAAATATTAATAGTAAATATTAAATACTAAGTAATAGAAGTAATAATAATAGTAAATATTAAGATGTTGGATAAATTTAATAGATTTGAGGTTAAGATGGATTTATATTGATATTAATAATAAATAATTTAAAATAAATATTAAATACTAAAATAATAGAAGTAATAGTAAATATAAATAGTAATAGTAAATGCTAAAGCATTTGTAAATTTATGAAAATAAAAGTAATATATTAAAGTAATAATAAATGTGATATATATAATACCATGTGTAATTTTTTTTTTTATTAATTGAATTTTTAAATGAGTCAATTTTAAAAATTTGAAAATTTTGAAATATAACATCACATCCAACATTATGTGACAATTTTTTCCCCACATTGAGTTGTATAGGGTCTTTCAATTTTTCTAGTGGTTGATGCAATTATTGGTATTTGTAAATTTTTTTCTTTTTCACTTTCATTTACATTAAAACAAATATTTGAAAATTTATCTCTATTTTTACTTCATTTTGATTTTTTTCTTTTTTCTTAAGGTACCATGCATAATTCTATTTAAGAAAATGAAAAAATATACAAAAATGTATTGTTGGTTTGTTATTGGGGAAATTAAATCAACAATTTAAGAACACTTTATGTTGTCTTTTAGATTTTAAAAACACAAAAACAGTAAATTACATTCTTTAAAAACAAAGCTAGTGCTATAAATGCTTGATTAATATATGGAATTACCATGATAGCGAATGAGAGGTGGGGCAAAACATTAGGATCTTTGTAATTAAAAAACCAAAAAACTAGTAAAACATGAGAAGTAGTGGGGTGGATTAGAGAATTCCATCGGAGGAGGCATTTGTTGCTAGGGATGTTTGATATTGTTTCCAACCATTCTTTCTTCTTTGCTAGCAATCTTATTGATCTTTTGGTTTATTTCTTGCAATTGTTTTAGAACATTGTTCAAATGCATGAGAATTTCTTGATGGGTTTTGTTCCTTTCCACAGGGACTTTACCCATGAGTGTTTTGAGGATTCAATAGATGTATATAGTTTTTGAGTAGAGGGAGGGTGACACAGATGGTGATAGAGAGCAGACTAGAGGCCAAGCGGGGGAGGGACGAATATCAAACAAATTGATGAGGGGGGAAGCTGAAATAGACAATTTGGGGAGAGTATTGTCATGAATGAGCCATGCTGGTGTTGTGTGATGCCATAGTGAATTGTGAGTGCAGAGGATTCTAGAGACCCAACAGTAGGACAATGCGAATGAGAACAACATGAGGTGAGGACGCTCGCACGTAGGGAAATGAACACTTATGCATTGAATTGAGGCGATGTAGGAGGGTGAGGAGGGTGGTGGTGGGTCGATAGGTTTCCAGGTTGGGCTAGGTCCCAATGCCCTCGCCTTGTCATAACTCGCCTCCCTGTCACTTGATCTAGGTGTGCAAGATCGGTCAGGGTAAGATCAACTTGGCAAAGAGCTTTGCAATCCTTCGAGAGAGGGGGTCCCAAAACTAGCCATTTTGTTGAAATTCTTTAAGGACCTCAACATTGGCTAGGCGATTTGCAACTTTATTGGCTGCTCTTTTGACATGGGAAGGGATGATGATTTCACTCTGGGAGATGAGTTGCTAAATGTGCTCGAGGTTGCATTCCAGACTTCAACTTTTGGAAATCTTGGTAATGGGGGAGCCATTCTGAAGTTTCCTGAGCACGTGGATTAGTATTTGAGAATCCCCTTCCATGATGAGTTTGTGAAAGCGTTCTTGGGTTGCTATAGTGAGGCCTTGTTCAAGAGATTGGATTTCAACGACATTATCGGTGTCAAGGCCAATAAAATGAGAGAAGAGCGAGAGCAGGTCACCCTGTTCATTGTGAAAACCTTAGACCAACAAAGCCTGGGTTGCCTTTGGAGGTGCCATCAAAGTTCAATTTTAGGAAGCCAACATGGGGTGGGGAATCTTAGAGAGCGGGAGTGGTCAAGAGAGGTATGGAGGAGCCGAGACTTCCTTGGATACACTTTATGCCTAGATCTTGAAGGATACAGATTTCTTGATCAGTGCCTTGCCAATCCTTCTCTTCCCATGGATTTGAGAGAGTGGTTTCATTGATGTTCCTTCAATTGACATCAATCTCAGAGTGTTGGTTGTTGAAGATATGACGATTTCGTTCCTTCAAAATATCCCACAGCAAGAAGCCCGAAAGAAGTTGCCAAGCCCTGTTGAGGATGGGGTTCGAGAAGACACTATCCCTCCACTTGGTTATAGTTTCGTTTACGCTGTCTCTCTTAGGATCTGTAGTGCGAAAGTTTAAGGCCCCTAGGTCCCAGAGTGTTGCGAATATTGAGCAAATGTTAAGTAGGTGTTCCATGCTTCCACCCTCCATGTAGTAGAGATGGCATATACCAAGGCCAACAAATCCTCTTTTAATTAGGTTTATCCCATGTGAGGATTTTCCTATTAGAAAGAAGCCAAAGGAAAAAAGTTATTTTTGGCCAGAGATTTTGCTTCTCGATTTTGTTCCATAGGGGTTGTTGTTGATGATTCATCTTATTCGTAACTATAACTTGTAAGCCTCTTTGAGTGTAAAGGATCCTGAAGCTTTATAATCCCACCTCAGTGTGTCTGCTCCATATTTTACTTTACTCTTCTGTTGGTGAGACCCTGCTTGAGGTGTAAATCTTTTTGAAAGTGTTAAACTTNGACCATAATATATCCATGTTTCTATGGGGAGAAGCAACTATGACAGTAACTATAACTTGTAAGCCTCTTTGAGTGTAAAGGATCCTGAAGCTTTATAATCCCACCTCAGTGTGTCTGCTCCATATTTTACTTTACTCTTCTGTTGGTGAGACCCTGCTTGAGGTGTAAATCTTTTTGAAAGTGTTAAACTTAAGAAAATGTTAAAGGTTTGTACTTATAGGAATTTGATTATTTTTGGTGCTTGATAGATTTGGGGTTAAGATGGATTTATATTGATAGTAATAGTAAATAATCTAAAATAAATATTAAATACTAAAGTAATAGAAGTAATAATAATAAATATTATAGTGCTTGATAGATTTGGGGTTAAGATGGATTTATATTGATAATAATAGTAAATAATTTAAAATAAATATTAATAGTAAATATTAAATACTAAAGTAATAGAAATAATAGTAAATGCTAAAACATTTGTAAATTGATGAAAGTAATAGTAATATATTAAAGTAATGATAAATGTGATATATATAATAACATGTGCAATTTTTGTTTTTATGAATTGAGTTGATTTTTTTAATTGAGTTTTTAAATGAGTCAATTTTAAAATTTTGAAATCTTTGAAATTTAACATCACATCCAACATCATGTGACAATTTCTCCTCCACACTCGATTGTAGAGGGTATTTAAATTGTTGTAGTGGTTGATGCAATTATTGATATTTGTAAGTTTTATCTTTTTCACTTTCATTTCCATTAAAACAAATATTTGAAAATTTATCTCAATTTTTTTTTTTTTTTTGTAAGGTACCATGCATAATTCTATTCATGAAAATGAAGATGTAATGTTCCTGACTTGGCTAGTCTAGGAAACGCTCTTAATGTGTGTGTAGGATTAATCGTTTACAACATATAAATGATCATACAAATAATAAACGCGACAAAGGATTGCAAAGTTTGTATTATGATATNAACTGCGGCTGAATAAGATAACACTCGGCTAGATCAAAAGACAAAAGGATCTTAGCTGAAATACAAATAAGCAACTAAAAGATAATACCTGGAATATGGGAGCACTGCGGAATCAATGAAGAATGATGGAAGACCTGGATGATTTTCCCGGTGACCAGGGTGTGTTTTTCAACACCGAAATCAGCCAACTGGTGTCTTCCTTCTGGAATACACTGAACTATCTCTCATATATATATATATGAGAATCCTTTTATTCAACCAAGAAAAAAGTACAATGTGATACATAGACTCACTAATAGCAAAAGATCTCCTAGAAAGAGAACATAGGAGCACTAGAGACTAACCTATTCTAAAAGAGAGCCACAAGGAGTGCGTGGGCATAGCAAGATGAGACATTACAAGATAAGGAGAAAGGGTCGGATCATTATGTTGATCGGAGATGATTCTTTCTGCCTTTTTTCTTACGAACATCAATCCAACCAGAGGAACTGAAAGGCTCAACAACCTTTGCCACCAAAGCCAGATGGTCTGAGGAAATGTCAGAATCTGGAGCTACGGAAGCTAAGGATGCTTCCCTGTCACTGTCTGAATTATTTGATTCTTGAGGATGTTTATGAGTCCCTAGGATCGAGGCTGTGGCCATGATTATGTCATTCGTTTCATCCTTTTCGAGAGGAGTGTGCCAAGGTTGTGTTGCAGGAATCATAATCAAAGTCTCTGAAGCTTCATGATGTTGTGCTGAAACCAAAGGCTGGTGTTTTGGGTCTGCGTTTGGCTGTTGCACATTCGTTGGATACGGCGATGCTGTTGTAGGAGGCAGAGGAGATGGGGCATCTTTGTGATGCTGCTTGTTGTCAGATGAAGAGTTCGAGCGACTTTTGCAATTTTTGGGGTCTTGCCAGCCATTAGCCCTTTTCCGTGCTCCAGGGGATGAGGATGGGGTTGGGGATAAATGGCAAGTTGCCTGAAGGTGCCCTGTTTGCTGACAGGAGAGACACCTGAAGGCAGTGTTCTCATAATCGACCAACTGCGTGTAAGGATCATCCTCAGTCCAATCTATAAGGATCCTATCCGGAAGCCCTTAACCAAGGTTGATTTCAACGCATATGGAGGCGAAGGTGAAAAAACCTCTTGTTATCCGGTTTGTGTCAATCTTGATAAACCTACCCAACACATTGCCAAGGGTAGGTAAAAACGATGGAGTATAAAAATGCAAAGGTAAATTAGGGAGGCTTACCCAGACCGGTGTAGTCATAGCAGTCAAAGTCAACGGGTTGAAGTCAAGGAACCATCTCTGCATGGAAAGACTAGATTTTCCCCAGAACCATGGACCTTGCTCTAGCACACGTTGGCATTCCACTTCTGTGGAAACGTTAACAATGAATAACCCTTTGGAGCAAAAGAAAAACTCATGACCTGACGACCAGGTCTTGTTTACCCATTCTCTTAGTGCCGAAGCGGAGGGCCATAGTCCATTGAAATGACCGATGAGGGATTTTTTTTGGTAGAGAAATGCAGAGCCATAGACGTGGGGATCTTCGACCTCTGCTGTTGGAGGTTTTGCGGACTGCTCCACAATGAAGGTAGAGCCAAAAGGCTCCTTTGCTCCAGAAGTTTCAGCCTTGGACCCCAAAGGAGCGAAAGTCCATGTTTTCATGGTGTTCTTGTAAGAGCTTGGATGGGTGGAGGATGACGCTCCTCCACACAGACGAGAAGCGAGAGAGATGGTTTCATTCTTTAGATTCCCATAACCTCGCAGTAGAGATCCATCCACTAGATACCGTCCTTCAAAGATTAGTCGTTGAAATCAAGGCGGAATACCTGTAGCTTGGTGGATTTGGGATTTGAGCTAAAAAATGGAGTATGAATCTTGAGCCTACAAGCAGAGAGAAGAAACGACAATGGTCTTTACAAAAAGGGGAAATCCCGTCGTAGTCTCGGAGCAAGCCACTGTGCGATATCCATAATGAAGCCTCGATCTTCGAAGGAGCATGCAGTCGACCACATCATTCTTAACTTGATTCCCGTGACAGAGCGACGATAGAAGATCCCGTGAGAAAATCCCCATGGCATAGCGATCATCCTGTAGCTTTGCGTTCCTTGGACAAAGAGATGGAGTCGAGATGACCGTTGTAGCTATCTTTGCCTCCCCGATGTCTCTCATGGCTGAATGACGCCCATAGTCTAGATCCAGGCGGCGGCGACGACTAGGGTTCCGCTCTAGCCACGCCCGCATTCTCTCATCGGCTTTTATCCGATCTCGAATGGTTGATTCTCTCCCGGCCGATGTCGTGTTGGAGCCTTCCTCCTCGGTTGCAGCCATCCAACATGGTTACTCTTCAGCCGATGCTTCCCCTTCAACCATGGCGTTTCTAGGTCTATAAATCATTCTTCGAAACAAACCCTTCTTTAAAGATAAATATTATAACTTATAAAATAAATAATTTTAATTACTTTACAAAATTGTTTATCTAAAAATTATCTCATCTCATTGATTAAAGATACAAATATAACCATTTTTTTGTGGTTTGGGTACTTCTTGTCCAAATAAAAATTCAAGTATTTCAAGAATATTTGGCTCACAAATAGCAACATGTCGCATATATGAGAGTCAAACCTGGGTGGGGAGGAGAAAACTCCCCACCCCAACCAATTGAGCTACAACCACTTGGCATCTAAAAATATTATCTAACCTTTCACATTAATTTGAGTGGCTTAATTAATATATATAATTTCATTCAATGAATGAAAGAAACCTTAACTTTTTTTTCCCAAGGAAATCTTCACGGAAAACCCTTTGAGTACTTACTCATGATACATGGATGGTTCTCCAAGTACTCCCCCATGCAATGGTAAATGAGACCTAACCTAAAGGGGAGCAAGAGAGTCCACGTGACCAATAACAAGGACCAATTGAGTCAACCCATGGGGCTAATAACCTAACAATACTATATTGTATATATTCATGACAAATTATTGCATTAGAATTATTTAAGTTTGTAGTTCCTTATATTTTATACATAATAGCATTTTTACTATTTTTATAGAAAATAGCTCCTTGTAGTTATCCATATTATCCTTAGAGGTGGCCTACCTAACACACAATTTGCCTTGAGAACTTTGTCGTTTCTCATTTTGACAATATATTTAATCACTTTCATTGCATTTGTCAATTACATTCAATGCATTACTTGGATTGTAAAGTACTTAGTAATGTTCCTTCAACTTTTATTTATTATAAATTGTGGTAAGTAATTCTGGCTACTTCGATTTCTTTAGGTTTAATTAGGAGAAGTTGGAATTAAGTCTACCGAGTCACTATTAAGCCTAAGAAAACAATAAAAATATTAAGAATATGATTCGATCAATATAATTTTAATTAGCTAGATCACAAATCCTTATGATCTTGAGCTATGCATCATTTCCTTGTAAATGTGTGTTTTTTTAAAATTATTGTTTTTATTATTAAATTAAAAAGCTATTAGTGTGTGTTGTAATTCATTTGTAAACTAATATTCTTCTATTTTTTAAAAACTTTTCATAAGAGAAAAGTACTAAACAACTTTGTTACTCGTTCCACTTGTGTTATAATTAGTTCGAATCTTATTATCCAAACTCTTTGGATCGAACATAGACTTTTATAGGTCCCCTTTTCGTAAATTCTTTTGAGAATAAAATGAAAGGATTGTACTAACTATGGATCCCCTACATCTAATTCATATGATTTTAATTTAAAAATATAATTTAAATATAAATTAATTGAAAAATAAGAGAGAAAAATAAAATATTTAATAATGGAAAAAAAAATCCCAAAAAATGGGAAAATGAAAAACAATTAAAAAATTAAAATAATGATAATAGAAAAAAGAAAAACATAAATAACAAATTAGTGGAAAAATTAAAATAATAATAAAGAAAAATAAATTTAGAAAAAAACTATAAAGAACAAATAATTAAGAAAAAATAAAATGCTTTAATGGATAATAAATTTTAGGAGAAATAGAGAAATAGAAAAATCATGAATAGAGAAATAAATTACATAAAATAAAATAAATTAAAAAATATTTATTTTAAGATAAGAATAAAAGGAAAAGTAAAATGAGAATGAAAATTAAATTGAAATAAAATAAAATATATTAATAACAACAATGAAGTAGATTTTATTATATATTGGAAAGTAAAATGAAAGATTAGGGTAGCAATAAGGAACTAATAATTAGGAAAATAAGAAAATGGAAGTGAAATAATAGGAAAAAACAAACATTAAAAAACAGAGAGTAAAGTAAAAAAGACAAGTAGGAAAAAAGAGGAAAATATTTTTGATTGAACTGATAGATATCAAAAGATATATAAGGAACTCAAGGAGAGGGAGAGGTTTCACAAAGACCATAAATTGAGAAGGGAAATAATACCATGGAGTTGGGGGAACAAATTAAGGGTGATATTTGTGGTTCAAAGGCAATTAATAATAGGATAACACGATTAGTTTGATGTTAACCATATTCCAAAGCAATATTCTTGTCGTAGATTTTAATTTATATTATTCGTAAATGGGGAATTTCGATGGGGAATTTTAGTCTGGAATAATAAATTGTGGACTAATTATTTTATTTTTAGAAGAGATCTTAATTTTTACATTGTTTACATATCTTTGGCTTATATACTTCAACTTTTAGTGTTAAATTATGGATTTGGTATTCACTTAGTTATGTTGAATGTGTCTTTTAAGGGACATATCACCCTCATTTTTTGTCACTTTAGACTGATCGACATTTACCATAAATGTTTGGAAATCCCCTGCCACCTATCCTCCTATCTCTACCTATGAGTTCCCCTAAATGACAAGACTTTCTTGCTTGTGTCCACCGACTTGTTGTAGTGTAAATGGAACTCCATTCTTGAGATATTACAAAACATTAATATACTATGTAATGTTAATCATAACCAAGGTTGAATTCTTGACCATTATTCAAACATTTCATACATGTACCTCTACCCACAACATTACCATTTAAAATATATATGTAAAATAAGAACGTTGTCAAAGTCACTACAATCATCAACACACTTGGAAATTTCTCTATTCTTATAAATAAAGAATTAGCATTAACAACTATGGGCCCCAAGGCCATTGGTTTAAATAGACTATTCCACAACATGCAATTTCTTCTTGTTTGGGTAGGCTAGCCATCTCTATTCACATTCTACCTTTGACTAACTAACTAGATGACAAATGACTCATTGAGTTTCTCCAACAATATCAATGAAGAACATTGTCTCCAACATTAAATGTTGATTATGTACTCGTGATTATATTAATGATTAACCCAATTCCTTTGAGACTTTCCCAGTGTTTTTTTTTTTCTTTCACATGTTTTTTTCAATATTTACTACATTAAACATCATATGTTAAAAGTGGGTGATATTAAACATAACTCCAAAATTTGCAACTAATTTTTAATCGACTCATCTCAAGTGTGTGGAGGTTCTTCAACAATTTAAACTACATGGAAATATCTCTTTGGTACATTTATATTCTATAAAATTAACCTTATTAAAATCGAGTGAGATTGAACCATGAAAAGATGTCTTAACAAAAATATGCTAAATACCAATCTAAATTGTACATTTCTTAAATGACAATATTTTTTGATAACTTGAATAGGGATACATGGATGTAGGTTTGTTGTTTTTGAGGGTTAGGATTAGTCGTAGTTGCTTGGATTCTATCTTCCATGAAATATTGGAGGAGAATCATCTAACAACCACATGGGTATTAGATCAATTTTACTTTGAGGGGAATTTAATGTCAACAACATCATCTTTGATTTTTATGCACTCTAGCCCATTGATCCCATCTCACCTATTTTTTTTTCACATTATGATTAAGTTGTACCATTTACCCACGAAAATGTCCCAATACATAACAATTAACTTCAATTCTCTCTTAATCCAGTAGTCCTCCCACCATATATCCATTTATGATTAATTCGTTGGAATCTTATTTTTGACAACACTATACATGACTACTATCTGCATATGAATGAATACAAATAAAAAGAAATTGTTGAATAGATCCTCCATTGATTATTCATCTATCATCCAAAAGAAACACCTGAGCATTGTAATCACCAAAACAATTTGGCGTTTTCTTTCCCCCGCTTTGGGGGTATGCTAGTTATTAGCTTTAGGCTCATTGATTGAGATAACCTGTTTGTATCACTTTCACTTGCTATAATATGTGTGTGTGTGTGTGTGTGTACATGTTACATTTATATATACATGCAATGATCTAGGTGGATATTGGTGGCCACCCAATTATTCCACTGGCTCAAAGAACAATTTTCCATTTTGATAGGTTTTTACAGTTTTTTGGGTCCTAAATTTCCAAGACCGTTTTGAGGCCCTAAATGATGTTTTTTTGGATTGAAAACGCTTAGCATGTAAACAAAGGTAGATGCTCTGCCGAATGGAATGTGTACTCCTTGACTAGACCTTTCCAACGATGTCTTGAGCCCCAATCGAAGATCGTATGCAAAAGTTACGCTCTTTGGAAGTTGACGTATCAACTACCCCCATCGAGGCCCACAAATCTTTGGCATTTCATCTCCTGGGGTTAGGGTTTTGGATGTTTATGTTTTATGTTAAAAATGCCTTTGGAGTCTCATTGCACACATCTTCTTGGGAATGAGCATAGCCATCACATCTCTTCTCAGAGATAAGCTGCCACCATTCGAGCAAGTTTGTTTCATTCTGCATTTTATAGTTTCAACATGTTCTCTTTATTAATAGAAGTCAAGTTTTACTGTATCTATGTGTGTTTCTTTGTTATACATTTGTATTTCATTTCATTCCATTTATAAATTCGGATCAGTGGTATTAGAGCGATCTTCTCTTTATTTTTTTATCTACGCATGTGCCCAATGAGGTCAGGGTACAAAGAGTTGGGACTCGAGGTAGTTGAGACCTTGCAAGACCATCCTCACCGAACCCGATGACCTCCGATGGCAGAATAAAAAAGAGAGGAGGGAGCCTGAGATTCTTTTAAACTGTTTCTCGAGGAAGCCCTCATGTGATAGAGGAACGAGATGATGGATAATTTTGCACAGATCCTTCGACAACTGCCAACAATCGACACATCTTTGTCAAGAGACCACTTTGCAAGCACCATCCCCTTCAAGGTATATGTGAGTTTTGATCTTCCTGTATTTGAAGGTTAGATAAATGCAGATGTCTTAGATAAATGGTTGAATCTACTAGAAGGGCATTTTTTGGTCAATAATTTTTTTGATAGAGAAAATATTACCTTTGCGCTCCTTAAGGCTGTCCCCCATGTAAAATATTGGTGGGGGACTTACTGTGAGCAAAGGGCCATTGAGGAATCTGCAATATTTGCGGTCACATCCACTTGAGACTCTTTTAGGGATGCTATTAAGGAACAATACT
Source organism: Picea mariana (assembly GCA_032191745.1). Classification (NCBI taxonomy): domain Eukaryota; kingdom Viridiplantae; phylum Streptophyta; class Pinopsida; order Pinales; family Pinaceae; genus Picea; species Picea mariana. Next base: position 11,661 of record JASDQU010241886.1, on the reverse strand, counting down.
ACCCCATTGGAAGCTACAATAATCAATACACGGGATGGACCACACTGTGACATGAAAGGGACCAATAAATGCTAGAGTTCACAAATATCTTCCATACCCTACGCACCAAACAAGGTATCAAAGAATCCAAATGAAATCTGGTGCTCAAGTACCACGAGAGACTGCATAGATACATTCAAACATAAATGGAGTTTCTAGACATCTCATCACTAGGCACAACTTATCGATATGCTGTCAAAATTGAGTAAAAATTTAAACCAAAGCAGTGGGAGTTTGGATCTGTAAATTCCTCATAGCAGAAGAAGGGAAAAGGTGGCCCCAACCCCAAAAACAAAGGACAGAGTAAGGATGGAATCGCTCAGGACAACCAATCCAAGACAAAAACAAAGAAGGGTAACGAGAAGACGAAGAAATACATTGGGAAGTGGTGTGAATTCCATAAAATCCCATGACATAAATTTGATGAATGTCGCTTGAAGCAGTTGCTAGTGGCTGAGCTGAAAGCCTCATAGTCAAAGGTAGGTTCTAGCTTTGAATTAGATCCAGACAAGGGGAAGAAGATCATTGATGCAGAAACTAGTGCTATTGTCACTACCACTAAGGTGTAGCCAAGTGAATTAGAAGAACCAGAGGAAGCTGAGCACATTTTTCACTCACAGATGTGGGTGAAGGGTACTCTCTTGCATTTCATTGTCGACAACGAAAGCTAAAAGAACCTGATTTCAACAGAGGTTGTCAAGAGGTTGGACCTGTTAATGACACCACACCCGTATCCCTACACCATCCGGTGGCTCCGACAAGGGATAGATCTTCGCGTCAACCAACAATGCCACCTGCCCTATGACATCAAGCCCTTCAAGGATGAGGTATTGTGTGATATTTCCCCTCTTGAATTTTGTGATGTTCTTTTAGGCCAAACATACTTGTGGAAACATCATGTTGTATATGAGTATAGACCTCGTAGTGTTATTATTACTTTGAGTAGACAATTGTACATGATACCAGAGGTAGCTCCACCTACTACCATTTCTTTGATCTCTTCTAAGCAACGCAGGAAGGTCATTTCCCAGACCGAGAAATTTGTCTTCTTCACGATTCTCTCTCAAAGTGAACATAAGGTCTCTGCCACATCCATGGCTTCTAGATAGGGCCTCTCCATGCAACAAAAGCATGCGAAGAAGGTTGTGGAAGAATAAAAAGACATCTTCTCCTCACCCACTAGGGTACCACTGCACTGTTAGGTCAAGCATTCAATCGATATAACCCCCTGTGCATCGCTACCCAATGGGATAGTATATCGCTGCTCTCTGATGGAAAATGAGAAAATCAACTGCTAGAATCAAGTGTTGCTTCAATAGGGGTACATTCGACCCAACTCCTCACCTTGCAAAAGCCCAATTGTACTCGTGTAGAAGAAATATGGGACTTGGTGACTCTGTATCGACTACATGGTCGTAAACAAAATCACAGTCAGAAATCGATACTCAATTCCCCGAATTGACGACCTTCTTGACCAACTCAAGGGGGCCAAGTAATTTAGTAAGATTGATCTGAAGTCCGGATACCACCATGTCCCAATAGAACAGACTGATGTATGGAAGACTTCTTTCAAGTCCAAAGAAGGTGTTTTCGAATGGCTTGTCATGCCCTTTGGTTTAACAAATGCTCTAGCAAATTTCATGAGGTTGATGGATGATATATTGTGGACCTTCACCAGTTATTTTGTGGTGGTATATCTGGATGAC
>JASDQU010241883.1:111777-141243 GCA_032191745.1 Picea mariana | reverse complement strand
AAATAGAGATCATGGACCAATCGGGTGTTAAGCCACGGATCAATGGCCGTTAAGATAGAGGAGAGTATGAAAAAATTGCATAGCGATGAATTCATGACTTAACAATTGATCTGACAAACAAAATGAATTCAACATTTAAAAAAAACTGAAGACCCTTTGTCAAACAAGCACCTAGATCAAGATCTGAGATTATACCCTTGTGACAATGAGCACAAGCAAAAACTTGAAAAATGCAAAGAAAGACTTTCAATAACTGAAAACCAATCACAAGCAAGCTTTAAAATCAAGAATCAATCAAACATGGACATAAGAGGTTCACCCCAGGAAACTAAGGCAAATTTGGGTGGTAAAAGACAAATTGACTCACTCCAAAAAAATCTACAATTGTCATCGTAGGCTGGGTATGGGACATAGTGCGACGAGTTGAGGTCGTTGCAGGCTTCTAGTGGGGCACAATGCGACGTTGCCACACTGGACTGGTCAAGCAGAGTGCGACGTGTAAGGGTTATTTCAGGCTGCCAATGAGACACCGTGTGATGATCTCTGTACATAAAGAGAAATTGGGAGAAAGACAAAAAAATTAACTGAACTTCTAAACCCAGGGAGTCCAGATGGGTCACCCACATACCCAGAGAGTGAAAATGATCAAAGGAAGGCATGCTAGAAGAAAATGGAAAGAAAAAATTCAAAAGGAGGTCATATCCCTAGTATGGTCGCCAATTTTGTTATGAGACTTATCAATAAATGTGGACATAAACATACCTCCCTAGATCCACTTAGATCTAGAACAAAACAGAACAGAATATGATGCTTTCCCTAAGCTCTAATCATTGAGTTTACTATTTAACAAGAGATAGGCAACATACCATTTAAATATCGCTTCCTCTTGTCATTGTCATCCTAGCTCCACTCCAGTGCTCCTATGATATTGAATATGTAAGGGAACACAAGCCAACCAAAGTGAAAGAAATAATATACTCAACGAGAACCTATGTATGTGATAAATGAATCATACAATAAAACAAGACGATTTTTATGGGAAAGAAACATATCACTGTTATTATATTTAAGTGAAAGTGGAGATTACAACCAAAGCCTTGATGTTGCGGGGTCCCCTTCTAATGACCCTTTGCTCCAACACACACACTTGCTCCAATGTTGAATGAAGAAGATCCAAAATGACTTGAAGAACTGAAATGAGGCTCTCAAGAATGATCTAATGTAGAACCCTCCATACAATCTTAGCCTATTCAACCTTCATTAACCTTAGCCTTTTCCATGAAAAATCCCTCTTTATATAAGGGGAAAAGAGATGGTTAAAGAGATTAGGATGATCCCACCAAATCATAGAAGTGAGTAATATCCCAACCATACAGATGCCACCTCATCTTCTAGAAGATCCCCTTCTAGAACTTTCGTGAAACTTGACTTTTTATTAGTATTTTGACATCGTCGCACCCTAGCTATAGTGCAACCCGCGAAGACGTCGCAGCCCAACTTTAGGGGAGGGGGCGATGATCAGACATCGTCACACCCTGTGTATAGTGCAGCCTGTGACGACCTTCCTTAATTGGGTTTTTGAGAAGAGAAAGTCAGTCACTTTCCTCATGAAGAAAGGCTCTTTTTGGGAACATGAACACATGTTGTCAATGGATCACTGGGGTGACCAAAATAACGTGTAACAAGTATATCGCATGCATAAATATTTTCCTCACCAAGGAGATAAAATGAAGAATATGCATATCATCAAGCAAGAAGAGATAGTAGAGGACATGGGTAGAAGCATGCCAAGGATCTATGCAGCCTTGGACAATAGACAAGTAGACTATCAATCCCACACGATTGAAGTGGAAGGTAATATTGATAATCAAATCATAAATATTTTAATTGATTCTAGAGCTAGTCACATCTATATAGATCCAAAACTGTTTGAAATATTTAAATTGAAGAAATGTAAGCACGAAAAGTCTTATTTAGTTCACCTAGCTACTAGAACCAAGAGAAGAATTTATGATCTTGTTAAAGAACGCCCTATAAACATGAACGCAATTAAAAATAAGGTAGATTTGAACATTGTACTGCTTGGGTCATATGACTACTTGATTGGTGTAGATTGGATAGAAAAACATCATGCTATTTTAGATTGTTATAACAAGATTTTCACATGTCTTGATGAGGAAGGGAATTCAAGGACAATGCAAGGTATTCCAAGGCCTATATCTATCTTGGATATTTCAACATTGTGATGATCCCCTATTTTGATCATCTTTCATGACTATATAGTCTATATATTTAAATGAAAACTCAAGCATCTCAGTGCATTTTGGATTTTCTTGTCATCTTTTTAGGATTTTTTTATCCTAATCTCTTTTAACATCATGTTGATATCTAAGAAAGGTAATAATCACCTTATTACAATTATTTTTACATTATCTCAAAGGATTCAAGTGTTTTTTATGAATTCATGTCTGGGCATAATTACAATTTGTGGATTTAACAATCCAATCCTTCATTCAAACTTCCATCTGGACCTTCATCCGACCCTTTTTCCAGGCAGTTAACTTTGATCTCAATTTATGGGAAGATGAAGCTGAATCATAAAACTCTGACACATGGGTTTTGGGCCCAATATGCCCAATTAGGTCTTAGGTGGGTCGTTTCCTAAAATTGTGGATGGATTGAGAGCAGTTCATGGTCCTCTATTTGACCCTCCAACTCTCGATACTACACTCCATCTGACACTCAGAGCGAAGAGGAGTTGGAGGTTAGCATATCGACGGGATTTGAAGGATGAGTCAAGAACATGGGTTTTGTGCCCACTCATGCCCTCCAACTATCGAGCTCGACGTATCCAAACTTGAGTGGTTGCAGCGGCCGCTAAGTGGAGCACACAAGTCTGTTAACAAAGATTATTTTTGTTAAATTCAGTTAATGTATTTCTGTTTTTAGAGAGTGTCGACCCTTCCAATGGTTGACCTCTCAAGCTCTGTGTAAAATTATAAATACTTCTTCCTATGCCACGATGAAAAAAAAGGAATTTTATTTTATACACAAACATTTTCTTCATTTTGTTGTATAATCTGTTTTTAATAATTAATACCAATGTTGCGTTAACTCAGTGACTGTGTTTTCCTGTTGAAGTATTGCCATGACCTTCTGTGTTTTCATCTGTATATTTTCCTATCATATCTCTTCAATTCTGAAATTGCTTGTTTAATTTCATTTGTTGTGTATATCTCTTTAATTTCAGATTGCTTGTTTAATTTACATCACTGTATATCTTCTCTAAATTGCAACTCATTTTCTAAATTGTGTGTAAATCACAGAGCATGTGTGGATGTCCATGGTTACTTGTTGCTATTTATATTTTTAACACTTTGCTTGCAGGTTGTAGTTCACTTGTTTAGGAGTTGTTTAATTATGTTTTCATGTCTTTTTTCTCTCTGTTTCATAAAGTTGTAAATCACTCTGCAATGTATCTATTTTAGACAGAGATCATTTATTAAATTGTAGTTTCAAATACTCTTTGTAGGTGTGCATAACTTGTTAACCCTGCTTTTAGCATCAACATGATAAGATAGAAGAGAATTTTAAATTGTGATTTTCAATAACATCCTAGTTATAATCTTGAGTTATGATTTTCCATGATACCTTAGTTGTAATTTCAAGTTTTGATTTTCAATGTTTTCTTAGTTATGGATTTTAATGATGATTTCTAATTAGCATTAGTTATGATTTTGTAGGTTTGTAGGAATTATTGATTCTATATAGTGCATTTTCAATGTTATCCTAGTCATGAATTTGAATTATGATTTTTAATTAGTACTAGTTTTGAGCTTATAGATTTGCATAAATGGTTAACTTTATTTCCAGTACTAGAGTGATAGGATAGGATTTGATTTCAAATCTTCTTGTAAAAAATTTATAAACCATGTTAATTCTGGGTGATTGTGAGTTTTTGAAGATGTGCTTTAAGATATTACTTTTGAAGAATTGTTCATTTAAAGTAATAATTTCACTGCTTATAGCTATAGATTGTTTTTAAAGAGTTAGACTAATAATCTCACTATTTGTAATTTACTCTGTACATTTTCAAGTATTTTGTTCAAATAGATTTTAGTTTGCTTGGAGTCTTTAAATTATCTTTTAAATAGGATTGGCATTGATCCTTAGGACCAATTATAATTATTTAGAATAATGAGCTCACCATTCATAGCTGTGGATTACTCTCTAAATTTAAAGTAAAGCGCTTCATTATTTGAGTTTATTGGCATTAGATTAGATTAGGATAGGATAGGCTATATTGGAGCTCTATACCTGCATATATAGTGCTTGCACCTCGAAGCCTACCAACCTCGGGTTGACAATTTAATGTCAAAATAGATAGCATATATTTTACTTGACATTTTTGGCACCTTTTTCAGGGGAGGTGCTAAAGGGATTAAATCTTAGGTAGGTAGGTTTATTTTAATTACACAACAAGGGGGAGGATAAACTTTAAGATGAGAGGTAAGAAACTGTGCATCCATTTTAGTGGGTTGATCCAAAGCCTTGTTGTTCCCTTTCCACAAGAGTGTTTACTTTTTCTACAAGTTTGTTTACTTTTCTTAGCTTGTTTACTTTTCTTAGTGTGTTTACTTTCTTGAAATTTACTTTCCTGCAAGCATGTTTATTTTCCTGCAAAAGTGTGTTTTTTCTTTTCTGCAAGGTGTGTTTACTTTTCCACAATTTATTTTTCCTGCTAGTGTGACTATTTTACTGCAAGAGTGCTTTCTTTTATTTCTTTTATGCAAGTTTTTGTGCTTCCATTTTCGCAAAGTGTGTTTATTTTTTCCAATATGTTTACTTTCATACATGTGTGAGTTTGACTTCATTCCTGCAATCGTATTTTATTTTATGCTTTTATTTCTTTCCTGCAATTTACTTTCTCGCAAGCGTGCTTTCTTTCGTACAATTGTGTTTTCTTTTTTGAAGAGCTAAATCTTGTGAAAAGATAACTTGGTAACAACGAGGTCTAAATTATCATGAGGAGTTCAAATTTTTTTGATGTAGTATGCTTTAAGTTTTGCAATTCATTTGATTTCATTTTTGTTTTAATAGCGTTGAATTTCAGTTACTATTTCATTGGGTGTTGTAATAACCCCAACTGCTAATCCATGTGTGAGGCAGGACCCATCAACCAAAAAAATGAATTCGAAAGTGACCATTAGTTTGGGAGAACTATCTCAAATCCTAGCAGCAGCTGGGATTTCTTCTTTTCAGGAGGAACACATCTTGACAATAGTAAATAACTTATCTACCTCTTTGGAAATGATAAAAGAACCAAAGTCCCATGAGCTACAAAATGATTTTCCTTGCCAAAATGAAAAGGAAGCTGAAAAAGTATGGACTACATCCAGTGGAGAGTGATCACTAATACCTGAGATTGAGGAGTTCTCAACATCTATCTCAGCAGATCCTTTATGTACTTCAGAAATCAATCATCCAGAAGAAGAGGTTTTGCATGGCATGATAAAGGAGAGCATAGAAATTATTATTGATGAACATCAAGATTACATTGAAATTTGGTTTCAAGAGATCATCATGCCACACTACTATTCTCTTCTTCAACACCTCCTGCTGTCAAATCAAATAGGTCGGTTGTTTCTTCATATCTAGGTAATCACTGCAGTAACTTTTTCATATGTGGATATGGGTATGTTTCTTATCTTGCTTCACACATGGTTACATTGGAAAAATTCTTACACTTGAATAAATATTTTCCTTTTTTTTTAGGTAGAGTAGGATAATAAATAAAATCTGCATGTTGTTAGTTTAGCTTAAATTCTAATGCAACCTCATTTTACATTTTATTTTTAATAAAATAACTATGAGATACATGTGCCTGTGACTTGATCTTATTGATCTCATCATTTTTTGATATTTTAGAGTGTGGTTTTTGACAAACAGTTTTAGAAACTTTTTGCAGGTATTCATCTAACAGCAAGTGGACAAATCCAAGGAGACATAAAGGGAAGTATTTTACTTCAGAAGAATATGTTGTTATATTTTAACTTTGTTGTTTGCTTAAGCATCAATTGGATAATGAATTTTTAAATTAGCCATTTTTACAAGATTTCTATCTTCCTTTCTCTCAAGGCATATTTAATGGCAGTTTCTCATAACCTCCACCACTAGAGTATATCAGGAAATGACACCTTGTCTTATCAAATCTAGAGGTTACTCGTACAATTTTCCCAAGAACCCTGAGTGGGTGAGTAAAGTATATTTATGAAAGAGTAGCAAGAAGATATGATTAGCGGCTAGCCATGGAAACATCAATATAACTTTAAAAAAGAAGAAGAAAGTGAGTAGGGCATGAAGATACCTTTTTGTTCTTTTCCAATGGTACCATCCATTACACACTAAAAATACTTGATTAAACCATATCTTTAGATAGAATATGTCACTTAAGTAATCCCTTACATTAGGAAAATCTATAATGAATACATAAAGAAGAGTCATCCTCTAACTTAAGTACCATCCCAGTTCAAAATAAAAAATTTCAGAGCTTCCTCCCCATCTTCTTGAAAAAACCAATATTTATATACAAATCTTAAAAGATGGTGGACCAGTCTCTATTATAAAAGGGTGTATGTTATTGGATAAATTGGTGAATGAAGACATAAACTAATATCCCTAGATCCACCTGGATCCAGAACAAAACAAGACAGGACATGACACTTTCCCTAAGTTGCTTCCATTGAATTTACTACCAAAGAAGGAATGGATGACATACCTTTAGATATCACTTCCTTATATCTCTATTGTCCCTGCTTCGCTCCGGTGCTCTTGTGAGATCAGATATGCAATGATACAAACCAACCAAAGTGAAAGAAACAATTGTAGATTCAATGGAAACCTAAACATGTGATCAAGGAGTCATGTAATAAAACACTAATAATTTTGTGAGAAAGAAACATATCACCGTATCATATTAAGTAAAAGTGGAAGATACAACCAAATTGCCTTGATGTCGCAAGTTCTCTTTTAGTGGTCCTTTGTTCCAATACACACATACACTTTCTCCGAATTTGTATGAAGATGGTCCAAAAAATTCTGATGGAAAAATAGAGGCCACAAGCATCAGTTGTAACAAGAACCTTCACACAGTATTCAACCTATTATTTCATCAATTCTTTGCTCAATATTGCCTAACCTTTCCATGAGAAACCCATCATTATATAGGAGAAGGTGAATTGGTTACAAGGATGAGGATGATCCCACCAAATCAGAGAAGCCAATAAGATCACAACCATACGGATGCCACCTCACATTCTTGAAGATTCTCCTTCTTGAAACTTCTTCCTTTTCTTAGCTTTAAACACCCCGACACCCTATCTATATAGCAGCATGAAGAAATCCCATGATCCAGGCATAGACCAGCCTGTGCAAATCAAGGATTTTCACACTGTGTACCACTATCAGCCTGCGGCGTCATTCTAAAAATATGCCTTGTAGGGGAAGAACTTAGTCATTTTCCTCATGTAAAAGATTGTTTTGAGAGCCTGAACACATGCCTATAGGGTCATCATCAGAGTGACCAAAATAATGTGTAACATAATTCCCCCCAAAGTATGAGGTTGGAACTTGTGATAGCTGAAATACTTTGTAAAATGCATGCGTGTGTCGGGAATAAGAAGCGCACCAATCAGGAACCTGCAAACAATCAAGCATCTGCATAAAATCATACCATTTCTGAGGTAGGAATTCCCATGCTCAGACTAAAAGTGATTTAAATCATAAATGTAAGTCATGGACACCAATTATACACCATGGATCCATGTCGTCAAGATTCTACATAGCCACCAGGAATAAATTGTGGATCTATGTATTAGAAATCTTTAAATTCAGACACAACGACGAGACATAAAAAGTGGATCTCTATGTCAATACAAATCATAAATACTCCATCACAACCCGGACCAAAATGATGAGATCCAGGGTCTTCAATCATGTCATCCGTAAGTACAAATCTAACCATGCGATTACAGGTGCTGAAGTCGAACATGGTAGAAACCACTTGATTACCAGCCATTGATGAAAACCATTAACAAGTGCGAGGGAAATCACCATTGATGTAAGTGACTCCCAAGGTACCTTAGTACAATCCAACAAATGTGAATAAATAAACTAAAGTCGAACACTCGATGAAATCTCTCGATCAGGGACCAATGATGTGAATCCACTGTTGAAAGCGAAGAAACCTGCCATTGAGGCATGCAGGCTCTAAGGTACTAAATGATTTCTAAGTCTTGTTCATGGATGATGAGTTGAAGTTGACAGAAAAAGACTCATCACAGGAGGGCCTTGATGTATCCCCCATCAGTGACACAAAATAAGTAACATATTTATGGTAGATCAAAGTATGAAAATGATTTGCAACTAACATAGGGAAGGTCGACATGGTAGGAATTAACAATTGCAGATGGTCGACTCTATAGAGGGCTTGTTGGGAATTCTCTTGAACATATGAATGACACGACAATGGTCTTAACAGCATTGACTAAAAAATGACCCAAGATATGGAATTGCAAAGGGCCAGATGAGAGACAAATGGATTTCCCAAACCAGATTCAAATGATGAAGGGGGTGTCATGTTCAAGAGTGACTAGTACTACTACTAACATGGGTACAGAGACATATTTCTTTCCCAAATTCCCCCCCACCATTTCTGGCGAGTACCTCTTTATTTTTACGCAAGCTTGAGGAGGATAACATATGCTTGTTTATGTAAGCTCATCCTTCGGACGAGTCCCTCAGAGTATGTTTAACAAACCCTAAGAAGGATTGGTTCGGTCCCATGTGGGTCTTTCGATGTTTGTTTAATGAGTCCAAATATAGAAAACTCGGGGGTTTTTCATGTTTATAGAGTCTGAAAAACACATTAAAGAGAACTCTCTCAGTTCTTTTTTCGTAAATTAATCCAACGAGACCGAAAAAGTGATAAACTATCGCCCATCGAATGTTTTCTTCAAATAATTTTACGAGCATGAAAAGAACAAGGTCGCTCGACAATATTTTCATTTTTATGGAGTGCGAAAAGAGCTTAAAGGATACTCCACGGGTTTCGCTTTTCGTGTTTCCATGACGAGTACAAAAAAATGAAAAAGTATACTCGATTGTGTTCTCATTGATTTTTGAGCATGAGAATGAACAAAGACTAGGCTCGAGGTTTTTCTGAAAAACCCAAAAAAGAACTCATTTATGTAACAAACAAAAAAGTGAATCAAGAAAAACATCCATACTGCATTGTTCAGGACTTTAGTCTTTCCACATGCGAAAAATAAAAGACTCACAGGACCATTAGACCTTTAGGTTATGATAAAATGCATTAAAATAATATAAAATATTATTAGAAAAAGCAAAAAGTGAAATAAATAGGGGTAAAAACTTTTATTGCTATTTCATTTGCATTTCATTCAAAACTTGTCTAGAAACCCTATTTTTACCTCATATTTCGGCTGTCGATTATGAGAAGCACAGGCTACCATTTAGCAAACGGTCTCTGTCAACACGGTAAGCTCGTCATCCTCTCCTTTTTCAATGGATTGAAATTCATTTATTTTGGTTAAAAGGTAGTTTTTGGAATAGTTTTTGGGCCGGTAGGCACGCGCTAGGGCCGCCGCAGGTGACTAGTATCAGGACTTGCAAAAATCAATGATTTCCGAAGGTTCCCTATGGCTCACTTGAAAAAACCCTACACTTTACTAAAAGTTTGTTTGCGGCGGTCGAAAACCCAAAAATTTACACACGCGTTTGCCCAAAAAATGATTTCAAAATCAACGATTGAATATGCTAACTTCCTTTTCCCGTCCCCATGTAGGTCTTTGATTGCCAATTTGTTAGAATGGAGAGAAAGGGAACACGAGGAGGATTAATTCATGGCCTTGAATGATCCATGCACCGTCAATGCCCTTCGACAATGTGGATTGTTAAATTTGTTTTTAAAATCCAGGGCATGAGAGCCCAACTGAGGTTACTAGAATACCTAGTCCACATGTGGGATGTATACTAGCAGGTGTTTCATGTGGGTGTCCATGTTCTTTCCTTGGATATTGAAGACATTTAATTCTTGACAGGGCTATCTCGTCGTGGAGCACATGTGACCTTAACAGGAGGCCGAGGTGGTGGTCTGTCGATGAGCGAATACATCTGTCAGTACTGCGAACCTGAGGCCGAGAGGCGCAAAGGTAAGGTAACCATCAGAGGTGTTCGATATTTAACTCTCCGGACCATTATTTTTACCATTGCACGGATGGCGAAAAGTGCATCTCCGCACATGGCCCTCCAAAGTTATTTTCAGTATGTCGTGGAATGCATGAAACCTCATGTGTTCAATTGGTGCGATGGTCTTCTTCGCAGTATGAAGATGCAATTAAACAAAAGCAAGAATGGGGACCTGAATCAATTCAGGTATGGATCTATTTTGGTGTCTTTCTGTCTAGAAAGAGTCCCTCATATATGCCTACAGGTAGAGTGGGGGATACCAGCACCATGAGATCCAAGGATGAAAAGGTGGTGTGATCTCATGGCTCGACATGTAGCAGGCCCCATTATCAAATACAACGATGCATTCTTTGACTGGATAAGGCCTCAAATATTGATGATAGATGATTATGCATATGCCATTTTGGACTTTCGAGGTGACCCCAATTTGGTTCTACCTAATGGTTTTTAGTGGGGGGACCTTGGTAAGAAAAACATTTTGTTTTTATGGTGTTTTGTGAATTTTTAGAATATAAGATGTTTTTTATGCTCTCTATCCAATGACTAATCAAAAATTTTGACCATGTAGATGTAGAGCCACACCGGCCTCCGGGTACATCCCCCATTCAAAGATGAGGGGAAGCAGTTGTAGTAGAAGGATGGGATGTTGATGACTATGAGGTAGTCGAGCATAATCTAGAGGGTTTGACAACAAACATACCGAACATCTCGATCAAAGAGATTCTGAGGCGTTATCAGTGCCACACCATAGGCGTGTCTGGTTCACTTAGCCAGCTACTTCGTAGGGTAGCATGGGCAGTAGTATGATACTGTGAGCAACATCCATGATGCTTTTTTGTAGAAGACACGGGCTTCATATTTTGATATTTTGGTCTTTGAATGGAAAACACCTTTTTGTAAAACATTTTTATTGTTATATATATACATGAGGCTTCTACCGACTTACTTTTATTTATATACAACATGTGATGTGTGATTGGATTTATAAATGTCTCAAATGTCTGTCTAACACACAATCAGCTAATGCATTGGTTAACGTATTTAGACATCTAGGAATGTGTTGATACTCAATATAATCAAAATAACGTTCCAAGAGGCGAATTCGTAAATATACCCATAACAAAGTAGGGCTTCGGATAGTATAGATGTTACTTAACTATAGCACTACTAGCTGCAAATCAAGTTGTACAACGAGTTGTCGAATCCCAAGTGAAATAGCGTCAGTCAACAATTTGATGACTACGCTATATTTTGCGATAATATTGGTTGCATGACTGAGGAAAACACCTTGCAGACTGATAAGTTCATTCGTGGGTGTGTAGATTGCCCACACAATAAAAGCTAGGTTCTAAGTACTACAAATAGCACCATCAGTGAAGCCAATATAGGGTAGTGAAGATGCGGACATCTGGAAACCAAGCAAAACACAAGGTAAGCAGTTGGGGGTCGAAACCAAATAACAAAAAACACACAAAAGTAACACATAAAAGTATGATACAGTAAAAATACAAGCACTCATGCAAATATAGTCTAATCATAGTACTTCTTCAAGTAAAGCCCATTTCTGAGTTTACTCAAAGGAATGCCATCATAATCCACTAACTTGTAAGCTCCCTTCTCCAACACTCGTTTGACGATATAAGGGTCGCGCCACATAGCCTCAAATTTTTCGGCTGCTAGTAAATCACAATCTTGTTCATAGAGAAGAACTATATCACCTTCAGAGAAAATACACGGCTTGACATGCTTGTTGTATGGGGATTTTGTGCGTTTCTTCTTGGTTTCAATAACCAGGGTGGCATCACGACGGGTTTCGTCTAATCACATCATATACAATAGATGTTCTTCTTCGGTAGAGGTGTTGGGGAGAAGTTCAACGACTAGTTTCAATGACGGTATCTCACATTCTATCGGTAGAACAACTTCGATACCATACACCAATTGAAAAGGTGTAAATATCGTGGCTGACTTCACGAATGTCTGATAGGCCCATAATGCTAAAAACAACATTGTGTGCCAACTTGTCTTGTGAATTCCTATTATCCGTCGAAGCATGGTGATAAGAAATTTGTTTATTGCTTCAACTTGGCCATTGGCCTGTGGATAGTAGGGGGTTGAGTTTTCATGTTGAAGACCCAAATTTTCGGTAAGCTTGGACATGATGAAATTTTGAAAATGGCCACCGTGATTGGTGACGATAGCTTGTGGGATTCCAAATCATGTGATGATATGATTGAATATGAATAAGGCTGTAGTTTTTCTAGTATTATCGAATGTAGGCATCACCTTGGCCCATTTCATGAAATAATCCATGGCTAGGATGATGTATCCATGCCCCTCGGTCGAGTGAGGTTTACATGTCTTGAAATCAATGCCCCATTTTGCGTAAGGTCCAATGGAAACTATAGGGTGTAAAGGAGAAGTATGCGATCTTATTTTGTTGTTGTACGTTTGACAATCATGGAATTTTTGGATGACAATAATACGGTCTTTGAATAAAGAAGGCCAAAAATACCCTACTTGTAAGATATTTTGGGCAGTAGCATACCCAGACATGTGACCACCACATGCTCCAAAATGGCAGTCATTCGATGCTTTCTCAGACTCATCATAGGTGAGACATTGTCGAAAAACAGAATCAACCCCACGACGATAAAGAGTGTCATCGAGGATAATATACTGATAGGCTTGGTAACGTATACAAGGATGGTTAGTGCTAGACAGATCAGGATGGAAAGTTTGAGTCTGGAGATAAATAATGATATCTCCATACCAAAGGTAATCGGAACTGATCAGAAAAAGGGATTCATCAGGTAAATAATCCTTTGCTACATTGTTTGTCTCAGTGCAGGGAAGGTCGCATATCAGTTCGGCAAACACCAAGGATTTCTTAGACTTACCGTGTTCGAACTCTAAGTCAAACTCCTCAAGAATCACTATCCATTTGGAGTATTTTCCCCCTAGAAATTAGTGTGTAAGAATGTGTTGCATAGGGTTGCAATTAGAAATTACAGTGGTCTTGTGTAATAGGATATAGTGACGAAAATGTTGGACAGCTTGAACAGCTGCCAAGGCTAGTTTTTCAACATGTAAGTATTTGTCTTCGGTAGTAATGAGACTCCAAATCAAATAATAAATGACATGTATGTCATGTAAATCGTCTTCTTGGACTAGAACCATGGCAATGGTAGAGTCCAAAGAAGTGAGATAAAGGAAATAGTCTCGACTATAATCAGGTGGGAAAAGTAGTGGGGTATGGGTTAATGTCAGTTTCAAAGCTTGGAAATCTTTGTTGGCAGTGGTATCCCATACGAAATCAGAACCTTTCTTCAGTAGACGAGTAAATCTAAGTGTTAACTCAACGTAGTTTGGGATGAAACGACGTAAAACGTTTGCCTTCCCTTACAAAATTTGAAGCTGGTAGAGTGAGGAAGGAGGAGGGAGATTGAGGATCACCTTGACCTTCAAAGGATCTACCCTGATCCCCTAATGTCATTCAATAAAGCCCAGAAGTCAGTCGGGCTCCACACAGAAGACACATTTGTGTGAGTTTAAGCGTATACGATAAAATCGACAACGAAGGAAAATGGCTTGGAGGTGTGTCAGATGGTCACTACGATGCATGGAATGTGCCGACAGGTCATCTAGATATGGTTGTACAAAGTTCTTGATATCATGAAAATCATAATATGTGGCACGTTGAAAAGTAGCATCGACTTTCTTTAAACCGAAGGGTAGTTTCCGGTAGGCAAAGGTGCTCCAAGGACAAATGAAAGTGGTTTTGTGTTGATTCGTGGGCAAGATGTTGATTTGATTATATCCAGAGAAATTGTCCATCAAAGAGAAGATTTCACTCCTGGTGCAATTATCAATGATCTGGTCAACGAAAGTGGTGGGAAAGTTGTCCTTAGGAAAATATTTGTTGATATCCCTATAATCAATGCAGACATGGATCGTACCTTATTTCTTGTTAACCAGAACTAGGTTTGATACCAAATCAGTTAAAGCCATGGGATAAATAAAGCCAGCTTTAAGAAGTTTTTCAACCTCAAGATTGATAGCAGCTGCTTTACGAGGGTGGACATGGTGAAGTCTCTGCCAAACGGGTTTAGTGCATGAGAACGTCTTAATTTCATGTACAATAATATCGGGGTCAATACCCGACATCTCTTCATAGCTCCATGCGAAGATGTCATGAAACTTCTGAAAAAGGGACTTATATGTGACAACCTCATCTGTGGAACATGAAGCTCCGATGTGAAAATTTTCAACAACTCTAGTTTTAATGGATATGTCGAGGGGGATGGTGGGTGAAATGTTACTCAAGTTACCTTCATATAACACATCGTGTGTGGACTTGGGAACATAAGAAATGACAACAACAGTTGGTGGAGTCGAGCTCCGTTGGTAACTCTCTAAGGTGTGTTTCTCCAGAAAGAGGATGGGATGGTGATGCCCATCATCCCATGGGGTGTCTTCCATGGACATAACCAATATGATCATCTCATTCATAGGAAAAATAACATGGAACAGATTAGGAGATGAATCACCAAGATATGGAGTAGAAGGTTTTGCTGATTGAATGGATTGATAAGCGGATTCAACTGGACTTAAAGGCATCTTGTCACCATAGCGAATATAATCACCAGGTGCGAGTACTATCCATGGGTCAGAAGACGCGAGAGTTTTGCGAATGGAGGTGGAAATCATGTTGATCGAGGCAACCAAAGGAGGTGGAACATCAGGTGGCGAGATTGGGAATGTACCCATCAAAGTCAAATCTTTTAGTAGACCCACACTGGCATTCTCATACCTAGGGGGTGTCTTTGAAATGAAGGGGTACATTTCTAGTACAAGCATCAAAGTTAAAAAAGGCCAGTTGGTCTACTGTAACAACTTTTCCCTGGTGTGGAAAATGTACTACACGGAAAAGAGTAGATACAACTACATGCATGGAATCAATCTAGCTATGACCAAGTAAGAGGTTGTAATTGAGAGGTGCATCAAAGACCTAAACTTCAATGTTGATCGATTTACCTTCTAACGTAATAGGCAACGAGGGGAGTACACCGTATGGTTTAAATATAGAGCCATTGAAGGCTTTGAGTGTGTTGTGTGATTCAGTTAAGGGAGGAGAGCCAATGGCTTTCCAACATGCAACATACATTACGCACGTCGAGGAACTCTCGTCAATAACTGTTCTACAAATATTCTTGTCTGCAGAAACAACTTGTACCTGAAATGCTAGTTGAGGGGGTAACCTTGGAATGTGATCTTCTAGGTCAAAAATTATCAAATTCGTATCCTTAGGGTCAATTCCACCAATATCCTTTAACAGTGCCTTCTGTTGAGTGGGAAAACTTTGAAGGACTTCGAGAGCTGACATCGCGGAGGGTGCTTGCACTATATCTTCTACAATATTGTAGTTCTAAGTAGCACGTGCATGAGGATTGAAGGAAGAATTTGAACAACACCCTTTGGGGGAGGGAGAAGAACTGTATCAAGACTCGGTCATTCGAGATGAAGAAGACCGTTGGGAGGTGAAGTTGAGGGAGATTGTTGAACCAACGAAGGTGGTATATCATCAACTTTCTCCTTTGAGAAAGAGTAATCTTTGGCTCGAGTGGTAAGTGTAACACCATTCTTTTTTGAATCACCAGCAAACATAAGTACATAAGAAGTAGTGGAGGGAGAGGGTTGGTCATGAATGACCAATTGGGCCTATTGTTGGGAAGGGAAAGGTTGGGACAAAACGACAGGTGTGGGAGGTTTCACGGTCCCTTGAAGGAACTTAGTAACCTCGGTCTATCTTGGAAAATCTTTTGTGTAGTGATCATCACCACAGATAAGGAAAGGGTATCAGGGTTTGCACTTATCCTTATCATCAACAGGTTGTGTTTTGGCTTTCTCTGATTACAGGTTATGTTTATCCTCCTTATTCTTACCCTTCCCTTTTTTAGATTTATTTTTTTCCGGCAGGGGTAGATTGAACGGAGTTCACCTCAGAGGTTTTTCTGGTGGAAGGAGTAGGAGCCGAAGCATCTTGAACATTAGAAGAAGTAGACTTGGGATTGGTGTGAGAGGCTTGTGCAGATTAAGGCTGAGCACGGAAAGTGCCAATCACACCATCATCCACATGAAAAGCAACAAGGGTATTTGAGGTAGTGGTGGTAGAAGGACGAGGTGCGTTAGGGAGAAAATTGTAAAGAGTACCTGTTTTTGAATAAACCAGATCAAGGTACTGAGAATGACTGATCGCTTGTTCTTCTGTGACAACTCAACCCCTGGAAATGTCATGAGAGATTTTATTCATGAAGGATTTCGTGAACCATTCTTCTAATAACAGATCGGGAAGATCGATTTTGATCAAATGTCATCTTCGTCTCCACTCATGAATGTGATCGGAGATATGAGTGGCCTTATTTTGCT
This sequence comes from Picea mariana, assembly GCA_032191745.1. Classification (NCBI taxonomy): domain Eukaryota; kingdom Viridiplantae; phylum Streptophyta; class Pinopsida; order Pinales; family Pinaceae; genus Picea; species Picea mariana. The sequence continues at coordinate 124,545 of JASDQU010241883.1, read as the reverse complement.
TGAAGGAACTCAAAATCTCGGTTCCCATTTCATAATGGATTGGCAACTGGTAGTGTGTGAGGAAAGCCATGGCTAGGGTATTAAAGTCGGTGAAGAAGCCTCATGGTAATTCTATATACCACTTTGCATTCAAACCCGTAAGAGTTCGTTGGAAGAGTCGTAATCGAATGGAATCGTCCATCAAAGAGTTGGATGAACACCAAATATGAAAATTCATGACATGGTTGTTTCGATATTCTCCTGGTTTACCATCAAATTTTGGAATGTCGAATGGTATTTGTCCGGTATAACGGGCCAATGGGGAGAATGTAGGATGGGGTCATTCAAGATTATAGACAAGTTAGGAAGATCCAAAGTGTCTAAAAAGGGTAACTGTCTATTCACATGAGAATACTGGTGACTTTGGGGAGTAAGTCCCGTCGATATACCAGTAGGACCGTAAGCAATCTACATGTGAGGTGAAGGTCCTGATAGATTCAGACGTGAATGTGGAGACATGTGAAAGGGACACTAGATTGAACTTTCGAACCCAAAATGGGATTGGAAGAACTAAGATACGACTGGCCCGAACTAGGGGGTATGAAAGAGATAACTTGAGGTTGTTTCCCCCCATATGATTGTGGATTTCCTTGGATGAGAAGGTTCCAATACTGGGCTAATTATCCTGGAATGTTTTTTCCATAAGGTGGGGTAAAACCTCCAAGTGGGGGTTGTCCTCCAAGCGGGGGTGGTGTTCCAATTTGGCTGTGACCTCCAAATTGAGTTTTCCCCCCAGTGTTATATTGTCCTCCAATAGGAATCTGAAAACTAGAAGTGAATAATGGAGTAGAGACTCCAATAGGATTGAAGCCACTTGGGCCAAATCCTCCCATAAAAGGCAGATAAGACCCTCCAAAGGGGACCTGGGAAGGTGTCAGAATGAAACTGACAACAAAATTTTATCTAGGAGGAGTAAAAATTCCAGAAGCTCTGGATGGAACTTGGGTAGGAATGGGGATAGAAGTATTTAAAGCATGGTACCCATGAGAAAGAGATGGGATAGGTCTAGACTAAAGTGGTGTACCGATGGGAGCTTGAGTAATCACCATATTCCCAATGGGAATAGTCATAGCATGTGGGACCATTATGGAATGGGCCATATGAAGAGGAATGGTTGAGCTAGGACCAACAGACTATGTGTCTGAACCCACAAAAAGATAAAAAGTCGTGTTATTAAAGTGATCTAGAGGTATCGTATAGGTAGCAGATGTCTCGAGTAGTTTAGAGATGATAGGTATATCAACACGTATACCTGAGCCGTAAAGGTCTTTCACTTTAGCTGGGTTTCAAAATATGTCAGTGGTCCAAAAAGGATCCTCACTTTCCAGGACGGAAAGAGGTCTGACTGGTATTCCAGAAGTGTCAACAACAAGTTCTCTGAAGGAATTTAGTCGGAGAATACGTCTCTCGTATCCAAGAGAATCGGAAAAATGACGGAGAATACGTCATAAAGCATCTAGAGAATCGGAAACAATTTGAAAATTGTCCAGAGAGTCAGTTCTTTCCGCTTGAGATGGTATGTTGTAATGGACCTCACTCTATTGAGGAGAGCCCTCTGGTGGGTTAGGAAGCAAGAGTTCAAAAACTTACGGACCTTCCAGAGGTAGTCCTTGCATCCTGTTATCCCCACTTTTTAGGGATAAGTAGGAGATCATGTCTCGAAGCCCACAGGTCCTAGACATGGAGTACTGAGAGCAGGATTGACCTGAGCATGGCCCTAGAGGGCCTACCTTTTCTTCTTCCATCGTCTTTATCTTGTCAACAATAGCAACATCCATCACCATCGATTTGGTCCTGTATCAAAAAAGGTTCTTGCTTCATGAAGTAATTAGTATAGGTATCATTGTATGTGTCACATTTGATCGTTAAAAACTTTAAATGTATGCATCTGATTCCTTTTATCTCTAATGAATTCTTGGATCTTACATTTTCCCACTTGACCATGTTTGGGGGGATTGACAGGGTGCCCTATAAAGCCTATATCTGTAGGTTTTGGTTTGCCATTGGGGGGATTTCGGAAAAGCCATCATCTGCTCCCATCATAACACCACTTCTTCATCTTACTTCCTGCTTACTTATCCCTTTCCCCTTGTTTGAGCATTGGGTTGACCTATTTTCAAGACTGCACCTTGCCTCATGGGAAGAAGGGGCTAAAGGCCCAGAAGGTAAAATCAAGTTGGTAAAAGATAAAATCCTAAGAATAAAACCTCGAGATGATTCGCCCAGGGATCCCCGAGAAAGCGATAAAAGGCTTCTCAACAAGAAACAAGAGGGACCCAGAAAAATAGTAAAATGATACCTAGTCAGAGGATAGTGGGTCTCATCACGAGCCAACCTATTAGGTCCATGGGTACCTAGCAATACGACATTTCCACCAGCTGGTTACCACGCTAGGGCAGTGACTCTTGGTTGCATGGCTAAGGGAAAGGGGGTCTCATCACGAGCTATCCTTCTCATCTTTGTGAAAGTACTTGTGGGTAACACTGTGAGCTCTAGTCACCATGTCAAGGCAGTGTCCCCTGATTATCTCTTGAACAAAAAAAGAATAAAAGAAAAAAAAGAATAAAGGCAAGAATGGGCTTGGAGAGAATGCATCCATGATAGGTACAACTCACCTTCTACAAAGGCACCCACAGGTAACACTTTTGCATCCTTGGCCTTCACTGCACCCACATGCTTGGACATCCCTTGACCACATCACCCACTTACATGGCTTGGATGAGGTATTTTCAGAAACTTTCCTTTTCTTGTGGATACTGGCCCAATAGGATGCCTTGTTCTTTTCTGCAGACTTGTATTACAGGCTTGTGTAATGTCTTTGAGCTGTTAACTGATGTATTAGGGATTTTATGCATATGTTTAATAATATTGATGATGAGATGCCATTGAAATTGCTATGATCCGTGTTACTAATGAGCCCACGGAGGGCATAGCCTTTGATGTGTTGGACCATGCTCGACAGACAGGTACCATTTGGACCGGTACCCATGGGGAGATGATTATTTCGAACCTCCATGGGGCTGAAGAGCCCAACAAATGGATGATGAGACCTCATCAGGGGGCAGAGACAGGACATGGATGGATTAGGGGCTTTGCACCAGAGAAGAAGAGAACTTTCCACCAGAGGCACCTCGACACAACTTGGCCTAGGGGGGATGACCCTTTCTTAGTGGAACGTTGGCCTTTGGAGGCCTAGGACATCACCACCTTAACCATGACGTCACCCAACATCATGGACGTTTGGGGTAGGCAGACTAGGCAGAAATGGCACATGTGGCAGGTTGGAGAAGCCCAAGGAGGGCTAATGTTTTGCTCCAAGATGCCCCATCTGCCCTAAAAAGGGATAACGTCTCCCTTGTAGGAGATTTTACTCTCCTTTCAGCTTGATTTAGGGTTTTAACTTGACAATTTAATGTAAAACAATGTGATTTGATATTTTGGCCTTATCGGCCTTTTTACCAGACCTAAATGTAAAATTAGGTCAAGGTTTTGTATAAATGAGGGATTTTAACTCTCATTTTTTGATCATGACTCATTCACTCCATAAGGAGGTCTAAACTTTGCACCCTATCTTGGGTATTTGGCTGATTTAAGTGAGGCACACTTGTTGAAGGAAGACTTTTTTAGCATTCTATGGTGTTTCTCTTGAAGGAAGGTGTTACAACATCGAGATGCTTTGCCCAGGGATCCCTAAGAAAGCGATAAAAGGCTTCTCAACAAGAAACAAGAGGGACCCATAAAAATAGTAAAACAAGACCTAGTCAGAGGATAGGGGGTCTCATCACGAGCCAACCTATTAGGTCCATGGGTACCTATCAATATGACATTGCCACCAACTAGTTACCATGCCATGGCAGTGACTCTTGGTTGCATGGCCAAGGGAAAGGGGGTGTCATCACGAGCCAACCTTCTCATCTCTGTGAAAGTAATTGTGGGTAACACTGTGAGCTCTAGTCACCATGCTAAGGCAGTGTCCTCTGATTAGCTCTTGAACAAAAAAAGAATAAAAGAATAAAAAGAATAAAGGCAAGAATGGGCTTGGAAAGAATGCATCCATGACAGGTACATCTCCCCTCCTACAAAGGCACCCACAGGTAAAACTTTTTCATCTTTGGCCTTCATTGCACCCACTTGCTTGGACATCCCCTGACCACATCACCCACTTAAAAGGCTTGGATGAGGTATTTTTAGAAACTTTCCTTTTCCTGTGGATACTAGCCCAATAGGACGCCTTGTCCTTTTCTCCAGACTTGTATTGTAGGCTTGTGTAATGTCTTTGAGATGTTAACTGATGTATTAGGGATTTTATGCATATGTTTAATAATATTGATGATGAGATCTGATTGACATTGCTATGATCCCTGTGAATGATGAGCCCACAGAGGGCGTAGACTTTGATGTGTTGGACCATGCTCAATAGACAAGTACCATTTAGACCAATACACATGGGGAGATGATCAGTTTGGACCTCCATGGGGCTGAAGAGCCCACCAGATGGATGTTGAGACCCCATCAGGGGGCAAAGACAAGACACAAATGGATCAGGGGCTTTGCACAAAAGAAGAAGAGAATGTTCCACCATAGGCACCCCAACACAGCTTGGCCTAGGGGGGATGACCCTTTCTTAGTGGAACGTTGGCCTTTTGAGGCCTAGGAAGTCACCACCTTGACCATGATGTCACCCAACATTGTGGACGTTTGGGGCAGGCAGACTAGGCAGCAGTGGCATGTGTGGCAGGTTGGAGAAGCCCAAGGAGGGATAACGTTTTGCTCTAGGATTCCCCATCTACCCTAAAAAGGGCTTATGTCTCCCTTGGAGGGGATTTCACTCTCCTTTCAGCTTGATTGAGGGTTTTGACTTGAAAATTTAATGTAAAACAGTGTGATTTGATATTTTGGCCTTGTCGACCTTTTTACCTGACCTAAATGTAAAATTAGGTCCAGGTTTTGTATAAATGAGGGATTTTAACTCTCATTTTTTTATCATGACTCATTCAGTCCATAAGGAGGTTTGAAACTTTCACCCTATCTTGGGTATTTGGCTAATTTAAGTGAGGCGCACTTGTTGAAGGAAGACATTTTTGGCATTCTATGGCGTTTCTCTTGAAGGTAGGTGTTACAACTAGGGTTTGCATGGTTATTTCTTGATGAATTGTAAGTATTTTTCTGCAAAAATTCTTAAATGAATGGTTGTAGTCATATTTTCTTGCATATATTTATAATTTGCTGAATCAAAACCCTAGGTGACAAGCACACAAGTAGGTCCTTGTCTCATGTCCCCTGATAGAGAAGATTTCAACCATTGAAGAAGAAGAAGAGAGCCTAGTCGTAGCTACACTCCTTTTTCTTCCTCTCCTTTGCTAGCCATACCATTTTGAATTCAAGATGAAGAAGACATCCCAGGCCTAGGTTATCTACAATTAGGGCAATTTTTCTTTTAGGGTTTGCTGAAAGAGCCTTGTTGTAGAAACACTCTCCCTCATTAAGCCTTCTTGTCTTGATTTTGTGCTTCATCTGAGCTAAGTTTTTTTCCAAATTGACCGAAGGAAGGAGGAGAGAGAATGAGGCCTTTCTATAGAAACACCAGAGTGAGCCTCTCTCCCCTAGGGTTTTGATTCTGAGGCCTTTCCATAGAAGCACTTCAGAACTCTTCCCTCTAGTCCCTAGCCTTCCTCCTTCAACCCTTGCATCCTTCATTTTTGACTCCACTTTACCCTAAGGCACTGATCTAAAGCCCTCCAATGTTGAAGTGAAGATGATCAAACTACTCTCTAAATTCTTTGAAATCCAAACCCTAACCTACTAACCCTAAGTTGCTGATGTCATCATTGGATATTTCATATTTAATGCATCAACGTTTTACTTTATGAGCAATTGAATGGTGGTTTAAAGCATTTATCAAATGAAGTGTTTATTGGTTACATTGAATGCCACATCATTCCAATATTTATTCGTGAAGTGTCATATTCTTTTCATTTGATATTGATAAACATTGACTTTGTCAACATTTATTGTTAATTTCTTATACATATCAAATAGTCTTATGAAGTACTAACCCATTGAAATATAGCTTGCATATATCTGTTTGCTCTTGTTTTGTTCCAGGGAGGTGTTCTTCATTAGGGATTTACTTATTATTGGTTGTTTAGCCGAGACTTTCTATTTGGGTGGTGACTTGTGAAGGGGATAAAATATTATCTTGGTCTTATTATCCTTTTGCCTCTTCAAAACCATAGGTCATTGGGGATGTCTCCCCTAGGCCTAACCTCCCTAAATATAAAGAACCTCCCCATTGTGGTGACATTGGGTGGGATAGGTTCCTGTTACACCAGTTTGGCCTTCAATCTTATAGCTTTTTTCCCAGCTACAAACTATGTGATAACACATCCTACGTGAATAGCGTGGAGGGTCAATGTTGGCTGAACCAAAACTTTTACGGAAAAAATCTATGGCCAACTATGAAAACAAACATGCGCTAATAAAATCTAGGAATCAGACCAAGCACACAAAACCTTCTTATTTCAAAGTCACTGGTTGGTGATGAAATCCAACATCACAAAGTCAAGACAAGAAGGGGCTAGGACAAAGTGGGTGGAAAAGTTACATTGAAGACCTGCTTAACGGACTTACGACTTGGTGCAAGCTCCCACACATAATCGTGGGTATACGCTCCAAGGAACTCGAGTGATTCTGGTTGTTCGCATAGGGGAAGACCCAGGGTTCAATGCTACAACAACACACCAACAAAACCCTAACTACCGGTGCTTTTGGAAACACCTGTGAAGTAAATGAAGTCTAACCCAAGGTAGAGGCAGGGGTGGTTGCAAGACTCAAGTGTCCGCAACCTTAGTTGGGACACATATCTGTGATTATATTACTTAACAAAGAACTTAGCATCAACATTTCATCAATATTCAACCAATAACTACTGCGCAGATAGAACAGAGCATCGCATCATTCAATTAGATCTGATGTATTTAAGTAATTTATCAAAACAGGTAGGTCATATCTAGCAGATCAAGCACTGAGCACCCTTGTATAGATCAGATCTAACATTCTTACACACCATTAGCACAAAACATAAGAAAATTTATCTATCTCTATAAAAGCACTTAGCAAAAGAAGTTATAAACACATCAAGACAAGCACAAAGCAGAACATCATAGTGTTTACATGGTTCACCCCCACCCTAGGGCTACATCCACCAACTCTTCTTCTTTATTGTCTTCAATCAATTGGTTACAAGCATAGAGCCTCAAAACCCTACTTCGCCTAGGACAGGAGATCTGTGCAGCTCGCTAGATCCTCCTTCCCTGGTAGATCTAGGCACACAACCTTCTACAACCTCTTACAATGACTTGCACTCAGCTCTGCAAGTCTCACACAGTATGCACAGAGCTTACAATCCTTCAATCACATAGATCTAGCACTTAGCCATTCGTCCCTCTCTATATTGCCTAGACATCTATATATATATTACAAAATAGGCCTAAACATGGGTAAACCCATGGGCCGACATCCCATGCTCGTTACATAATCCCAAAAACCCAAAAAGGACCCAAAAAAGGGTATGAGATCCGTGATCTCCGCTTCATCTTGCGCTTCTCCTTCGACAGACTATCGAAGTCCTGAAATAGGTCAAACTTGACCAGATCCCTCAAAACTTGGTCAAGGGCCAACAAGCCCCCAACACTCACCTGTGACTCATCCCGAGTCACGCTGATGTAGGAAGTTCTGCTTCAAATGCTTCGAGCTTGGCTCGAACTGCTTCGACTTGCCACTGTGATACAGTCTCTTGTTCAACAAACTCTTGAATGACTGCATCATTCATAGGTCCTTCCAGGCACTATTCTGCTGCGGTGCTGACCTACTTCAGTTCTACTCCTTGGCCTTCTACCTCTGTAAACAACTGATAATCCTTATCTTGCACACATTAGAGTTTCTGAGTTATTTCCATAACTCTGCTCTGGATAGTATGGATTTTCTACTGGGCAGTTCGCTTCTCTTGAGATCTCTTCATTCTCTCCACAACTATCAGGGCTTTCAACTATGTCTGTAGTGTTTCTGCGTGCTGCTTCACTTCCTGGAGATGCGATTCTAGTGCCTGCAATTGTGGGTTCTCGGTAAGTTTCTCATATGTCTGGGCACTGCGATCAATGAATTTCTTGCATTCTAAGGTCAGGGACTTTAGCCTTTCAACTGCGCTCCTGGAGGTTGCTTCTCTTTGGTCCTTTACCTTCTGTGGAGTCTCGGGAATAGTGTGTAGTTATAGGTCTGCGATGCATTGCTACAGCTGCTAGATCACTTCTTCAAGTTGCACTACTTGCTTTGTGATTTGATCCTCTACCCTTACTTCTATGATAGTCATAGAGTGCATTGCTCTGTTGATTGCTTCTTTTACTTCAAGTTGCTCGGTGAGCAACTGGTCCTTGCCTTGCTACAGCTATTCATTTTCTTCATCGAACTTTGCTTGGAGAGCACTCTTTTCATGTTCAAAAGCTCGGCATTGTTCTACAAGTACTTCCTGTACTTGTAAGAAATCTTGGGTGGCTTGCGCTATTTCCTGTTGTGCTCGTCGGAGGTGAGCTTAGAATGTATCAGTGAGCTGGTGGAGTTGGGTTGGATCATCTCCTAGTTCTAGTGTTTCCAATGATAGAGGCACAATGGGGACTATGAGACTGGACTGTAGTTCCTGCTGCACTCCTTGGATTTCGACCTCAATTCTATTGTACATATCCTCCTGCTTAGATTCTTGCTTTTCTGCTATCTCAAGCGAAGCATCGTTCAGGGCTGCTATGATGAAATTGAAATCATCAAAGGTGAGGACGGTCTGCATCTTAGTTATAGGAGCTTTTGATCTCTTCCAGGAGGAAGTTTTCGGGGGATAAACCTTCCTTTTCTTTGAGGGGTCCTCCTCATCTCTAGGCAGTGTTACTTTGGCTCTCCTTTGTTCATCTTTTGTGCCATCTATCTCTTCACCATCACCTCCTTGCACTGGTGACATGGAAGTAGTCTTCACCAAGGAATTGCTTAAATCTTGTACTTCGTCAGTCTTCTTTGTTTTTCTAGGTCCGGGTGTATCCTGTGCAGCTTCTAGTCTGTTGATGTCAGATATCTCCATAGGGTCGTATGGAATGAGGAGGTCAGTGGACCATTCCTTAGTAATCTCCTCTAAGTCCTCATCCATCAACTTGTAATAGGATTGAAATTGTTGCTTTTGCTCCTCGGCTCACGTTGTGATATAAATGAAATGTCGATCAATGCTGAAATTCATCAAATGCCTGAATCGATGTATAGTGTTCGGCGTCATGTGAGGCTTAGACTGTATGGCTATCTTCAGTTGATTGTAGTATGTATGGAACATGAAATTTGACTTCCATTGCTTATTCATGTCACTAGAGTACCACAATGTACTGAACTTCATGACCAATGGTTCAAAAGGCTCGACTTCTGGGAAGGTCACACCTTCCGGCATCTCCTAGGAAATGAAAGCGATCAGGATCAATAGCCAGATGAAATGAAATTCATACCCTTGATCCTGGGCTTCTCTGTAGTCGAGTTCTAATTGGTTCACCAGGTACTTCGCCTAATTCATTTGTAGGACCTTCGCGCACTTCCCTGTGAGGTCGAATACAAAACCAGTGACTTGGATGGGTCAGTTCTTGCGAACTAAATTTCCTGCAATCATATGATAGGCAATGCACACTATGCCATTATGAATAGAGGCTACCTTGTAGCCTCACGTGCCTTTCTCGACATCTCCATAGGTTTCCTTGATCCTTTGTGCGAGAGCACGGTTCATGGATTTTCCAGGATAAAAGTCTTGTGGTTCAGGTCCTTGCATACTCAAACCCATGATTTGATTGATCAAGGTCAAAACAACTATGATGTGGCGGTTTAGCCACAAATATCTACCATGGTAACAAGACATCAACAACTTGACACATGCATTCACCTCTTGGTGTCTTCCGAAGTGTGGAATTTTCATGACGTTGAGTAGAGTGGACTGTGCGAGGTTATGGGTCCATGTTTGGGGAATTACATTTGAGTTTTTCCCTTTTGTTCTAGTCAGATACTTATGTGGGGATGACATGTTGTAGAATTTGTGATCGTCAAGGTTGAAGTCACTAAAATTATATGCTGCGATCTTATCTTTGGGAGGTATGCAGTGACCAAGGCTTACTCGAAATATCTAGGTACGCTCTCACGATTTACAACACCACTTAAAGGTGGTATATAGGTGGGTAGGATAGTCGGGATCAGTTTAGCATTTGCTAAATCATCCCTATTCTTAGTTCGCTTCTCATTGGATGACTGGGATGATCCTGCTCCACGAGAAATGGATGGAGAGGCTAGCAGTCCTCTTGTGGATGATGCTTGTATACCTATAGACATTGACATGAGTCTTTCAGTCATGAGTTCAATCAAAACTTCTTCAATAACTCTTTCTGTAGTGCTCAACTCGTCCAACATACATGCTTGGGGTTAAAAATATCAGGTTCGGGGGGTAGCTTACACACAGTAACAAGATAGAGAGAAAAATCACGATGATCACTGTATAAACTCAACTTAGTCTGCGGGGTCAAATTCTTAATTGGAAAAAGTGCTCTCGGTGCGTGGCATGGTGGGATAAATAGGTAACTCAACAACATGTCGCTTGCAATGGGTATGAGGCCTTCATTAACTTGGTTATGTCCATTATGGAACTGTTCCAATGGTTAGATGGAGAGATGGCTGGCCATAAATGGCTTTCTATCTGTTCGGAGCATTGATCTAATGGTTATAATGTCCCTAACGACTATATTTCTTCATCATGGCGAAGTGTCATGTGTCGTTGTTCTCATATCCTGGCAAAGCTCCCATTTTTCAATTTTTCATTCTGTGAGGTTCCCTCTAGAGCCTTCTGCAACTTATTGATCTTGGCTCTCTTCTTACTTAACTTTCTATCCTTCTTCCCAGTGAGATTAGTCTCGGTATTCCTTTTTCCATTCTGATTCTTGTCTTCTTTTGACATTGTCACTTTGCGCTGATGAGATTCTTCCCTAGGGTTCCAGGATAATACTTTTTCTTTGTCTGGGATAGGTACTTCAATCTTCTGTGGATCCTCTAGTGTTCTTGCAACTTCGACATCTAGGTCTCTAGTGTTAAATAGTTTCGATCTGTTCTCATGTTCTTCAATCAAGTGTGCGATCCTTCTAGTCATGAAATATTTTAATTCTTGCTTCTTATGTTCCAAAAATTCTTCTTCTTCCTTTTGTCAGGCTTGATCTCTATTGATCCATGGTTTCCCTAGTAACATGGTAAATGGGGCGTTGTTCTCAGTAAATTTAATAATCTATAAATCTTCCTTTGTCGAAGTTCCATTAACAGACATAGGTATTTGAGCGAGCCTTCCACATAGGTTTATTAGCTTTCCTTTGAATAACCCTATTCCTCCTAATGAAGGGATCAAAGAAGGATTTCCTATAGCTTCCCAAGTTCTCTCTGTCATGATATTCACCTGCGTTTCCTTATCTAGAACATAGTCAATGTCGAAGTCTCATATTCTTTCTTCAAGTAATTCTTTTTCTTTGAAGATCTCTAATAATCTGACATGTCGGTGGTCATTCATAGTTTTGTTTATTTGTAGCAATACTTTCTCTGATTCTTTCTGTGGTTCTGCTACTTATGGATCTACCTTAGGGTTTTGTTTATTCATATTCATTTCTTCTAGCTTAGCAATCATTCTAGGGAAATCCAACACTTCATGGTCCATAGATTTACAACAAAGACAACTAGGTCTTTTCCTAGAGCATTCCTTAGCAATATGTCCCAGTTTTCTGCAATTGTAACAAAGGGTTAATCCTCTCTTTCTCTTAAATGATCCCCAGCCTTTCATGTACTGCGTACTAGGATCATGGTAGCTAACCTGCAAAAAATTCTTTTTAGGATCTTGCATACACTTATTAGTCCAAACATTCTTTCTATGCATAGGTATAACATATTTTTCACTGTTCATATTAGATCTATTCATATCAAATATTCTTTCATCTATTAATACCCTAGTTTTCAAGCTAGGATAGAATCTATCAAACATACCTAGATTCATACTTTTGAAACAAAAGTTTCCACTAATCTTACTTCTACAAAGGACAAAGCCTTCAGATCTATAACTTTTCACTATTCTTACCTTTATTAGAGCATAGAGTTTACATATCTTACCTCTTTTATTAAGATTAGACTTCTTTTCCTTAGCATAGATCTTGTTAGACTAAGTAGAGTACTGTGCACCAGAGCAATAGATCTACACACAAAGCTTTCACAATTTTAGGTCGGATTTTTGCACAAAGCTTCTTCTTTCTCAGTTCCCAGCAATCACAGTTTCAGGTCCTAGCAATAGAACCCTTTGTTGGCACAGGGGAAGACCCAGGGTTCAACGATACAACAACACACCAACAAAACCCTAACTATCGGCCCTTTCGGCAACACCTGCGAAGTAGATAAAGTCTCACCCGAGGTAGAGGCAGGAATGGTTGCAGGACTCAAGTGTCTGCAACCTTAGCTAGGACACAGATATCTGATTATATTACTTAACATAACACTTAGCATCAATGTTGGTTGTGGATCTTGATTATCTTCCTGATTTAGAGGTCTTTTACTTTCAGCCGTGTTTATACCCCATGAAGTATTTACACCCCAGAAGTATGTACACTCTTCCACGCGGGGGAGTGCAGAGGGGGGGTACCCCCT
>JASDQU010241883.1:96648-110962 GCA_032191745.1 Picea mariana | reverse complement strand
TTTGCTGGATAATAATAAAGAAAGGACCTGGCAATTTCTCTGGTGGATGTAGCCCACACTGGGTGAACCACGTAAATCTGTGTCTCTCTTGTATTGTGTATCTTCTGTGTTTTATTTCTGCATTTGTTTTATTTTATTGCTCCGCGGTCCTGTTTTTCTAACAATCAACAATTCATCAATATTCAACTAATAACTAATGTGCAGATAGAACAAAGCATCACATCATTCAGTTAGATCTGATTTATTTAAGTACTTTATCAAAATAGGCAGGTCATATATAGCAGATCAAGCACTAACAACCCTTGTATAGATCAGATCTAACATTCTTACATACCATTAGCACAAAGCATAAGCAAATTTATCTATCTCTATCAAAGCACTTAGCAAAAGAAGTTATAAACACATCAAGACAAGCACAAATCAGAACGACATAGTGTTTATGTGGTTCACCCCCACCCTAGGGCTACGTCCACCAACTCTTCTTCTTTATTGTCTTCAATCAATTGGTTACAAGCACAAAGCCTCAAAACCCTACTTTGCCTAGGAAAGGAGATCTGCGCAGCTCGCTAGATCCTCCTTCCCTAGTAGATCTAGGAACAAAGCCTTCCACAACCTCTTACAATGACTTGTACTCAGCTCTACAAGTCTCACACAATATACAAAGAGCTTACAATCCTTCAATCACATAGATCTAGCACTTATCTGTTCATCCCTCTCTATATTTCCTAGAAATCTATATATATTATAAAATAGGCCTAAACATGGGTAAACCCATGGGCCAACATCCCATGCCCATTACATAATCCCAAAAACCCAAAAAGGATCCAAAAAAGGTCCCGAAATCCGTGATCTTCGCTTCGTCTTGCACTCCTCCTTCGACAAGTTGTCGAAGTCTCGGAATAGGTCAAACTTGACCAGATCCCTTAAAACTTGGTCAAGGGCCAACACTGGTCAACACCAATTCCAGGTACCATGAAGACTTGCCCCTCCACAGTCACCTCGTGTAAGACCCTAATAATATAGGCAACTAAGGCTACCAAGAACAACAATGATGCCTATGGAAACAGTTGACAGTCTGATCCACATGCAAAGGTAGGGTATCTAGCCCAAAATCAAATTGAGAGGCTTCCACTCATCATTGTGGGTATACCTTCAAGCGACCCCCATAATACGTGTAATCTCTACACTGAGATCAACAAAGTAGGGTGAGTAACTCTGCCAATATCAATGCGACCTCAGGTTTGACCCTTGTGTGAGAAGGGCTTCCCAGGACAAAATGTTGCAAATGGAATTAAACACTCCTTATCACAAGATGCTATTGTGTGTTTTGTGCTTTGGAGAGTGTGTCTCACAGCCTATTCCAAATCTCTAGCCTAGCTAATGTTGGTGTAAAGGATCCCTAGAAAATAAAAGTTACTAATTGATTTTTAGATTTTGCAATGTTTTTTAAAGGCTGTTGTTACTCAAGAGGGAGACGGGAATGAAACCAATGTTGTGTAAGACCTTGAACCGATAATATGCAAATAGAAATGAATGATGCAAACTTTCATTCAATGAACTCTATCTACAACAGGGAGAAGTTATTTCTAGAATGATGTGAGCTACGAAATATACTTTCCTTTTCTTAAATGGACACAAATGCAAAGAACCATAAACAATGTAGTTTCTCAATGTTCTCTTCTTTTGGATGCAATAAACTTTCCTTATATATGATTACTTTAAAAGAATAAGTGACTTTAAATTCTTCCTTTTTAAAACCAAATCAGGGGTATGACAAAGAAAGGACAAGTAATTCAAGAAAAATTATACACTCAACAAGCACCCAAATCAAACTTTCAATGAAGATAAAAGTAAAAAATGACAAGAAAGTGTTTCTTCAAATGCAAATGAAAAAATGACTTCCCAATCATCAAGCAATCCAGAACATGTAATCAATACAAAACTTCAAATCCAATCAAAGACTTTTAATCGAACAATCACTCAGATACAATCTTAGAGATTATAACCTTGTCGATAAAAATAAAAAACAAAAACTGGAAAAAGAGTAAAAGATAGGTGTTTGATCTCTGAAACCAATCAACAACAAGTTAAACAGTCACAAAAAATTCAAGGACTGGCATTAAAAGTCCCTCCCAGCTGATTAAAGCAAAATTGGGCATCAACAGAGGTGAAGACCCAACTCAAACATTTTCACAGGCACCGCCGCAGCCTAAGAGCATATCACAGTGTGGAAATCAAGAGTTTTCGCAGGCCAGAAACATATAGGGTGCGGAAAGTTTGCACTGAAGAAAACAGCCAGGGCACGTAAATTGAAGGTTTTTGCAGGATATGTATAGGGTACAGTGCAGAAGTGTCTGTAAATCAAGAAATTTTGAGAAGAGGGTAAAGGATCTAAGAGAATTTTCAAATCCAAAGAGTCTGAATGGATCTCCCATAGACTCAGAGACTGATTTCAAGTAAAAAGAATAGGTTAAAAGAAAATGGCCAACACAAAACCACAATCAAGTTCTATCCCCAGTGGAGTCACCAATTTTTTTATTCGATAAATCGGTGAATGTAGACATAAACTAATCTCCCTAGATCCACCTGGATCTAGAACGAAACAAGACATGACATGACGCTTTCCCTAAGCTGCTACCATTAAATTTACTACCAAAGAAGGAATGGATGACATACCTTTAGATATCGATTCCTTGTATCTCTGTTGTCCCCTCTTCGCTCCAGTGCTCTTGTGAGATCCGATCTGCAATGACACAAACCAACCAAAGTGAAAGCAACAATTGTAGATTCAATGGAAACCTAAACATGTGATCAAGGAGTCATGTAATAAAACTCTAATGATTTTGTGGGAAAGAAACATGTCACTGTATCATATTAAGTAAAAGTGGAAGATACAACCAAATTTCCTTGACGTCACAAGTTCTCTTTCAGTGGTCCTTTGTTCCAACACACATACATTTTCTTTGAATTTGTATGAAGATGGTCCACAAAAGCTTGATGGACAAATAGAGGCCACAAGCATTAGTTGTAATAGGATCCTTCACACAGTCTTCAGCCTATTCTTTTAACAATTCTTTGTTGAATCTTGCTTAACCTTTTCCATGAGAAACCCATCATTATATAGGAGAAGGTGAAGTGGTTACAAGGATGAGGATGATTCCACCAAATCAGAGAATCTAGTAAGATCAAAACTATACAGACGACACCTCACATTCTAGAAGATTCTCCTTCTAGAAACTTTTTGAAACTTCTTCCTTTTCTTAGCTTCAAACGTCGCCACACCCTGCCTGTATAGCAGCATGCAAAAATATCGTGAGCCAGGCATAGAGCAGCCTGTGGAAATCAAGGATTTTCACACTGTGTACCACTATCAGCCTATGGCGTCATTCTAAAAATATGCTTTGTAGGGGAATAACTTAGTCATTTTCCTCATGTAAAAGATTGTTTTGAGAGCCTAAACACATGCATGTAGTGTCATCATTAGAGTGACCAAAATAATATGTAACTGTGTAAGAGGCTAACTCGTCGGGATACTGAACGGGTCTACTGGAAGCGGGTATCGGCCTATGGTATGACTAGTTAAACATGTCAGAGTACTGAACAGTCTTGCTGGAAGTGGGGGATTCTACATAGCGAGGGTGATAATATGACAAACAATAAATAAAATTCCTAAATCTTAAAACTTGTCCTGATGTACGACACTACTTATAGGAAAAGTTGAAAAGAAGTATGCATGGTTAAGCAAAGGTAAATGAACTCCATCAATCTACCATTGGGAACTAACTTTAAGAAAATCCTAAGAATCTCTTGCCTACCTACTCTTAACTATATGTAGGATATTCTGTCCTATAGGTGGGGCCATATTTTAACCGTCTTGTTAGACTAATGTGTGAAATTTATCTCTACACTTGGAAAACTGTAAATCTTAGGCTATTGGGAGAATTATTGGTTTCCTATATCTTTGATTGTGAGGTGTCACAATACTTAGGAGTAGGCGAGGGGTTTCCTGAGCTGACAAATGATAAACACTGCCATCTATATTACAAGCCATGATAAGAGGAAGTAGAATCTCTATTGTCATATTGTTTTTACAATATCTCGAGCTATTATATCAATAGTTTGTATTAGTATGATAAATTTTATACTACTGACATAACTTTGTGTGTTATAATCCTATTGTGAATTTTTATTTATGTTTATGCAATGGAAGACTGCTTATACGTTCCTTGTGACAATTACAAATCAATAACAACTACTAAATGCTCACTTCCATATGCATTACAAGCCTATGAAAGAGAAACAAGTTGTTTGTATTGTTACAGATCGATGACAAGGCAATAAAAAATGGATAATCTTATCCTATCCATGCTCATGTTCACCATGCCTACTAGAAATTGTCCAAGCTAAGTTCTATGGGTGAACATCCATTTACTATGGGATAATTTCCACTTACACAGGAGGACCGGATGGAGTGCCATCTGGACGACTGGATTGAGTTCCATATGGAGGATCAGGTGAGGTTTTGTATACAATATAAATGATCATGATCGTGTTCAGAAAAGGGCAAGTTGGATGTTACATCATATTTTAAATTTTTGGATCTACGCTCATGGTTAATAAAAGGAAGAACGATTCAAAGAAGCTAATCAACTTGTTGGTTCTAAAAGAGAAGAGACTATTTGCTTCTCAATAGCTTCCTATTTCCCACCTACAAAAATGCCTTTTCCACTACAGAGATTGGGACTCGGTTGGAAGCTAGCCCCTTTTTGTTTGAGCCTCTTCATTGCAGTTACCTTTCAGATTGAAGGAACCAACATAGATACTTCATTTGCAGAAACACTATTGTTGCACCTATTTTGTCACCTAAATGAGAAAAATAATGGTTCTTACAATCCCTGTTGGGTCAGCTAGGCAAGACAACAGTAAAGGAAAGGGTTATAAAGATAAGCAAAGAATTAAACTAAGAATGATAAAAAATATTAAACTATAGTGCATAAGAACATAAGAACAAGGAACAAACAAGACTCATGCCACCAATGGAAAGGATTGTATTAGTGGAAAGAAAACATTGAAGATAAAGGGAGACTTTGGGTCCCCTCTTCCTCCAAGGGAGGGCTCTTGGACCCCCAAATATTGATATCTTCTTACAAATGAGGAACTAGAATGAAATGGTGAAGAGAATCCAAAGAACATTCATTCTAGAGGTGATATGAATGGCTAAGTGCAATGGTGCTAGCATACTCTTGATGAGGAAAGAGGATCCTCCAAGAAAATATTAGTATCATAACAATACAAATGAATTCCTTGAAAATGTAGTGCACCCATGGCTTCCTTTTATAGCATAACTTTGAGGCATTATTCAACCAACTTTTAGTGTGAGCAAAGGGCCATTTAGGGCACCCTTAGGTCTTTGACCAGCCACCTAGCCAGATTCAACTGAGATTTGGATGTCAAATCAACTTGAAAGTTGAACCAGAAGTGGGTGGGAGGCCGACCAATATCATAAATGCGCCATTTTGAGGGATGCGCAGTTTTTTGCGTCCACAGTCACACATCGTGCACATGTGTGCTTTTTCCTGTGTTTCTGAATGGTGCATGTGAGTGTGCTCCTTGTGTAGTCTTAGAGCATGCTGATTTTATTGCTGATTGTATAGTTTTGGGCCTTTTGGAAATGCATTTTTGGTCCATCGGTAAACTAATAGCTGTTTGGAGATGCTGGATTCCTGTAACCATTTGTGGACGAAATTTCAGTGATAACAACTATCATCAGCTACTTTGTGACACATGAGCATGGCAATGCTTCTCATCATTGCTTATACTCTTGGCAACATTATATGCCTACTTTTTTGTATTCTTCAACCAGAGTGTCAGATAGGGTGCCAGATGGAGTGTTGGAATAACTTGTAATCTACAAAAACAATTTTCTAAATGCCAGAGGTAATTCTTAATATAAAACCCAGGTATAGCTACATGGATCCAATAATATTTGATTTAGAAGAAATTCTAAGATATATATATATATATATATATATATATATATATATATATATATATCACCAAAGCTAATCTTTCTAGAATGCCAACTTTGTTTTTCTCCATACTATGTTTTCATCATCATCATATTCTATTTTATTCTATCATCATCATACTTCTATTCTATCTACTCTCTAAGATGTGGTCTTAGTATGTTCTACAATCCAAGACTATATGACTACATAATTTATGATTGTTAAACATACAATCTGATCTCAATTTTCTACTGCATTTTCATTTTAGACTTTCATTGTTTATTGAATCTATGAGTGAACTTAGGTCTACACGGGGATTATTGTTTAAATACAAAGAAATGTGAACATAATCATTTTTGCAAGAGACCATTATATTTACAAAATATTACCATAACTTAGAGTTCCAATTTAACTTCTCCATATTCTTTCTATCCTTCATCCTTTCATGATTGAGACTGTAACATGATACTTGTTTCTGTAAGTATAACCAATTGGCACTTTTCTTTATTATATATGGCTCATATAATTTTCTTCATTATGATTTTCTATGGTTATAGTTTCTTCAATCTTAATGTCAAAGTCTTTGACTTGGACATTGATTGAAGACATTCATACGATATCGTTTTAGCTAAACACTAACCAAAAGCATGTCATAAATTTCAGACACTGGCTATCATTATTTTGGCAATCAAATGAGAATCCATTCATTTGGTTCAGAAACTTGGATCCTACACAAAAAAAATACCGCCAATTATATCATCAATTATGTTTTTATATTCCTTGGCGTATTCTTTGAAACCTTTGGTAGATTTGGCATTGATATTATTATATAGCAAGGCTTTCATCATTATGTTTCCATACAAGGCATCTATGAATACAATCTATTTTCTTTATTTTACAATTCTCTATTTTTTTCATTTCCATTGTTTCCATTGTTCCCCTCATTCCTTGTCATCATAAACATCGAGATAAATGTTATCAAAAGCTCAAAGAATCCAACTGGAAATTAAAATCCAAATCCAGGGCTACTATATTCCCTCCAACAAGTAAAGGTAGTGGTAATTGCTGCAAATGCATAATCAAATTTTGATGACTCCATTTTGTTTGCAGAGGGACCTGCAACATCTCCAGTGTGGGGGAGATGATGATCCCCTATTTTTATCATCTTTCACCACTATCTAGTCTATATATTTAAATGAAAACTCAAGCATCTCAGTGCATTTTGGATTTTCTTGTCATCTTTTCAGGAGTTTTTGATCCTAATCTCTTTTAACATCATGTTGATATCTAAGAAAGGTAATAATCACATTATTACAGTTAATTTTACATTATATCAAAGGATTCAAGTGTTGTTTTTGAATTAATTTCTGTGCGTAATTACAATTCGTGGATTTAACAATCAAGTCCTTCATCCGGACCTCCATACAGACCTTCATCTAGACCTTCATCCAACCCTTTCTCTAGGAAGATAACTTTGAGCTCAATTTGTGGGAAGATCAAGTTGAAACAAAAAAATCTGGCACATGGGTTTTTTTCCCAATATGCCCAATTAGGTCCCATATGATCTGTTTCCTAAAATTGTGGATGGATTGAGAGTAGTTCATGGTCCTCAATCTGGCCCTCCAACTCTTGATTCGACACTCCATCCGGCACTACATCCGACACTCAGAGCGCAGAGGAGTTGGCGGTTATCATATTGGAGGGATTTTATGGATGAATCAGGAACATGGGTTTTGTTCCCACTCATGCCCTCCATCTATGGAGCTCAACGCATTTAGACTTGAGTGGTCGCAACAGATGCTAAGTGGAGTGCACGAGGTTGTTAACAAAGATGCTTTCTGTTAAATTCATTTAATGTACTTCTATTTTTAGAGAGTGTCAACCCTTCCAGTGGTCAACCTCTCAAGCTCTGTATAAACATATAAATATTGTTGCCTATGCCACGAAGAAAAAAATGAATTTTATTTTATACACATACATTATCTTCTTTTTGTTCTATATTCTATTTTTAATTATTGATACCAATAATGTGTTAACTCAGTGACTGTGTTTTCCTGTTGAAATATTTCCACGACCTTCTGGGGGGTCCACCAGTGGGTAATTTTCAATATCAATATATACTTGTATCTGTATATTTTTCTGTCATATCTCTTCAATTCTGAAATTGCTCGTTTAATTTTATTTGTTGTGTATATCTCTTTAATTTCAGATTGCTTGTTTAATTTACATCACTGTATATCTTCTCTAACTTGCAACTCATTTTACGAATTGTGTGTAAATCACAGAGCATGTGTGGACGCCCATGGTTACTTGTTGTTATTTAGATTTTTAACTCTTTGATTGCACGCTGCAGTTCACTTGTTTAGGAGTTGTTTAATTATGTTGTCATGTCTTTTTTCTCTCTGTTTCATAAAGCTATAAATCACTCTGCATAGTATCTATTTTAGACAGAGATCATTTATTAAATTGTAGTTTCAAATACTCTTTGTAGGTGTGCATAACTTGTTAACATTTTTTTTATCATCAACATGATAAGATAGAAGTGAATTTTAAATTATAATTTTCAATAGCATCCTAGTTATAATCCCGAGTTATGATTTTCCATGATACCTTAGTTGTAATTTCAAGTTTTGATTTTCAATGTTATCTTAGTTATGGATTTGAATTATGATTCTTAATTAGCATTAGTTATGAGTTTGTAGGTTTGCATGAATTATTGATTCTATACAAAGCATTTTCAATGTTATCTTAATCATGAATTTGAATTATGATTTTTAATTAGTACTAGTTTTGAGTTTATAGATTTGCATAAACGGTTAACTTTATTTCCAGCACTAAAGTGATAGGATAGGATTTGATTTCAAATCCTGTTGTACAAAATTTATAAACCGTGTTAATTTTCAGTGATTGTGAGTTTTTGAAGATGTGCTTTAAGATATTACTTTTGAAGAATTTTTCACTTAAAGTAATAATTTCACTGCTTATAGTTATAGATTGTTTTTAAAGAGTTAGACTAATAAGCTCATTGTTTGTAATTTACTCTATACATTTTCAAGTATGTTGTTGAAATAGATTTTAGTTTGCTTGGAGTCCTTAAATTATATTTTAAATAGGATTGTAGATTGGGCATTGATCCTTAGGACCAATTATAATTATTTAGAATAATGAGCTCACCATTCATAGCTGTAGATTACTCTCTAAATTTAAAGTAAAGCTCTTCATTATTTGAGTTTATTGGCATTAGATTAGATTAGGATAGGCTAGGCTAGATTAGAGCTCTATACCTGCAGATACAGTGCTCGCACCTCAAAGCCTACAAACCCCGAGTTGACAATTTAATGTCGAAATAGATAACATATATTTTACTCGACACATTGTAGATGAAAAGAAGTTTTAGAAAAGGGTTCAAGATATATGCATCCCATATGGAAGAGACAATGAAGGATAAAGAGTCAAGTCTTGAATATTATCTAGTTTTGAAGGATTTTGAAGATGTGTTTGAGGAGCTAACAGGATTTCCACCAAAGAGGGATATATATTTATCTATTGAATTTATGCCTGGAGATGCCCCAATATCTAAGACTCCCTACATAATGAGCACTCTAGAGATAAAAGAGTTGCAAATGCAGCTATAAAAGTTGTTAAAGAAAGGGTACATACACCCAATTGTTTCTCCTTGGGGTGCCCCAATTATTTTTGTTAAGAAAAAAGATGGAATGTTGAGGTTATGTATTGACTTCAGACAGTTGAACAAGGTTATCGTCAAGAAAAAATATCCTTTTCAAAGGATCGATGATTCCTTTGATTAGCTGAAAGGAGAAAATATATTCTCCAAGATTCAATTGAGGTCAGGCTATCATCAAGTGATAATCAAATAAGAATACACTAGAAAAATGGCCTTTCTGACAAGGTATAGACATAATAAATTTGTGGTGGTGCCTTTTGGGTTAAAAAATGCACTAGCTACATTTATGTGTATGATAAATGGGGTGTTCAAATATTTCCTGGACAAGTTTGTCATTGTATTCTTGGATGATATTCTTATCTATTCCAAGACAAAGGAGGAGCATGATAAATATTTGAGGATGGTGCTACAAGTGTTGAGAGAGCACCAATTGTAATCCAAATTAAGTAAATGTACTTTATATCAAAAGAAGATCCATTATTTTGGTCACATTGTTTCAGAAGATATGATCCAGATTATTTTCGGAACGAAATGAAAGAAGAGATATTACAATGAAGTGCACATAAATATTTCCATAAACAGAGAAATATAGTAATACATGATTTCTATTAATGAAAGAAATGTACATAGACTATAAAAATACAGAGTGAAAGACTCGCTAGAATGGTGGAAACTTATCTCTGAGAAGAGATGTGACAGCTACACTCATTTGCTATAAGATGAGTACAATGAGGCTCTAAAGGCATTTTTATAATAAACATGAATGCCAAAACCCTAGACATCCAAAAACATAACCCTAGGAGATGAAGCACCGAAAGTCACATGGGCCCATTGGGGTAAGTTAGTACATCAACTTCCTTGGGTCGTAACTTTTGCATATGATCTTTGTTTTAGGCATGTGATAGCCTGTTGGAAAGGTATTTTCGTGAACTACACATTATGCCATCAAAATTTGACTTCATCTACAATTTGGCTGTGCAAGCAAAAAAAAAACATTGTTTAGGGCCCCAAAACGGCCCTGGAAGTATAGAAAGATGCATTGACATGAAAACTTCCAAAATAAGTCAGTTGGAATATGTGGGTGGCCACTATTTGTTAGATTTTTAGCTCAGGAGCTACTCCACATGTTTTTTCTTGTACGTGGATGTAACCTTATGTTTACACTACTAGGCACTTAACTTTGTAATGTGTTTTTATAAAGTTGTAAAGTGGTTCTTTTATTAAAGTGACTTTTTAATAAAGGGTACCTTCTAATTTTAAAGTGATTTTATTTCATAAAGTGCACTTATGTAATTAAGTGAAATTAATTTAATATTTTAAGTGATTCATTTTGGAGGGAATGAATCATGACCCTTGATCTTGTAAAAGGAAAGATTAGATCTTGGCCTTTGGATTTAGAGTTGGGGAAGGTGAAAAGACACTTTGGAGGGAAAAGGTCATTTTTAGATTTATAAAAGAATGCATTGGGTAATGTGCAAGACACAAGAGGAGGAGATTGAGAGAAAATTTCTGAGTAAGTTTGAGAGAGGAAAATTTGGGAATCATAGAGGGCACATTTCCCAAGACAAAGTGGGCACAAATCCTAAGGGAGCATTTATGTTTCATTTCTGATTTATTTTTCTATTGTGGGAGGTCGTACTATACGGATCCGTATAGTCTGTACAATAAGAGGAAAGGGCATAAAAATTGAGGCGGGGCTTGGAACAATTTTCAAGATTGTTTTATGTTGCTGGGCCATATAGAACAGTCTGTACAACAGGTTGTTTGCATGATTTTTGAGGTGCATTTTTTTGGGTGGGTCGTATAGCAGTACGGACTTGGCACAAAAATCGAGGCAGATTTGGTGGGATAGTTTGGGTGTTGTAAGTGGTTTTCTCTTGGCTGGAAATGTGATTTTTTTGTTGTTATGTCTTTTTCCTGAAGCTGAATAATACGATCTCTCTCTCTCTCTCTCTCTCTCTCTCGTTGGTTTTCCCCACATTGGGGTTTTCCCTGGCTTTTTCCTAAATTTCTGAGTTTTTCATGGGTGATTGAATGTTGTCCATTGTGTTTATTTCCGCTGCATAATTACTTAGCAATGTGTATTTCTGCTTATGAAAATTTCTGAATGTGGGTTATAGACATATCAAATTTCATGCAATACATATATCTCTACGTTGCTAAGTGTATGACAAAACTGTTAACTTATTGATTTTGTCATTGAAATTTACATCGTATCAGAGCTTGGTCTCTGAGTGATAGTGAACAGTGAGATTTTTGGGCAAAATTTGTGATTATTTTTCCTTGAGCTGTGATAGGGAATATGGTTTCATGCATTAGATTTGAGGATCGATTGGATGGAATCTCCAACTATTTGCAGTGGAAGGTCCAAATGTCAGTTGTTCTCAAGGAGAACAAGATTTGGAATTGTGTCGGTTCTGTTGTTGTGGTTCCCACAATAGATCATGTTGCTTTGGATTTTCATGAGATCAAGGAGGCCAAAGCTCAAAGGATTATTCTATATGGGGTGAAGGATCACCTTATCCCACACTTGGATAAGAAGAATAAAACCAAGGAGATGTGGGATTCACTTAAGAACTTATTTGAGGCGAAGAATGAGAACCAAAAGATGGCCTTGAAGGCTAAGCTGCATGATACCAAGATGGGTAAGGAGGAGAGTGTTTATTCTTATCTTACCTGGGTAGCTCAAGTGAAAGATGAGTTGGATGTTATTGGAGAGGTCATATCAGATTCAAAGTTGGTGAGGATATCCTTAAAAGGATTCACCAAAGAATGGGAAGTCTTCATGAAGTGTGTGGTGGGTCATGAGAATATTCCAGATTGAAGCAGACTATGGGATGTTTTCACTCAGAAGGAGATCTGGGAAAGATCTCAGAGTAGTGGAAAGAATATAAATGGAGCTAATGAGAATGTTTCTCTTACTGCAAAGAGAAAGAAGAAAGGAATTTTTGGGAGGGACTTGAGTAAAGTCAAATGTTATTGTTGTAACCAGTTGGGGCACCTTGCTTGTTATTGTCCTGAGAGGAAGAAGAAGAAGAAGGAACCAGAGGGGCATGAGAAAATTGCTATAACAACCATGGAGGACGCTGCTTCCAAGTACGATAGGGAATTTTCTTTGGTTACCCTAGTTTCCAGTGTCGGTAGCAGAGGATTTGGGGGTGATATCAGATGGATTGTGGATAGTGGAGCCTCTTTCCAAATGAAAGGAATATGGCGAGTATTCCTTAATAACACAGATATAGGTCCTGACCGACAGGTGGTAAATTAAGTTGGTATGGCACGATTTGTACGTGGATTTTGAAGGGTTTGATTCCAACTTGAGTATGGAGGATTCTTGGAGCTTGATGGAGTTCTCTTTATTCCATAGTTGAGGGTTAACTTTCTCTCAGTCTCAACCTTGGAGGATGTAGGATATTGTACATTGTTCAAGAGGGAACATGTCGTTATCTATAGGGAGGGAGTGGACTCGGTGGATTTGCAGGTGATCGGTGATCGAGTGAACAGGTTGTATATGTTGCGAGGACAACCTCCAATGTATGATTCAACGTCAAATGAGGAGCATGAGGAGGCTCATGAGACTGCGGTGGGCCTAAGGATTCAGTATTTCATTTCGATAAAAGAGAGTGAGTATCTTCTGATCACTGGAAGGAGGCTCAGCCAGTGTGGTCGAACCAATGCTAATGATGGAGTGGATTCTCCAAGGAGATCAGGGTTCCAGGTAGCTTCCAGGAGAAGATATTCTAGTTCGAGTTCTATGTAGGTGTTGAGGATAACTCTAGGCTCAGAGGGAGCTCCTACAGACCACAATAAGATGGGACTAGATGATGGAGATGGCAGTGAGTACTTCCCTCACTAAGAGGGAGTGTTATCTTTTTAGCTCGAGAGGTACTCCGCATGTTTTTTCTTGTATGCGGATGTAACCTTATGTTTACACTACTAGGTACTTAACTTTGTAATGAGTTTTTATAAAGTTGTAAAGTGGTTCTTTTATTAAAGTGACTTTTTAATAAATTGTACCTTCTAATTTTAAAGTGACTTTATTTCATAAAGTGCAGTTATGTAATAAAGTGAAATTACTTTAATATTTTAAGTGATTCATTTTGGAGGGAATGAATCATGACCCTTGATCTTGAAAAAGGCAAGATTAGATCTTGGCCTTTGGATTTAGGGTTGGGGAAGGTGAAAAGACACTTTGGACGGAAAAGGTTATTTTCATATTTATAAAAGAATGCATTGGGTAGTGTGCAAGACACAAGAGGAGGAGATTGAGAGAGAATTTTCGAGTAGGCTTGAGAGAGGGAAATTTGGGCAGCATAAAGGGAACATTTCCCAAGACAAAGTGGGCACAAATCCCAAGGGAGAATCTTTTATTCATTGTTGAGTTATTTTTCTATTGTGGGAGACTGATCCAGGTGGATATTGGTGGCCACCCACCTTTTCCAAATGGCTCAAAACAGTTTTCTGGCAATTTTGGCAATTTACTATTTTTAGCAAGTTTTAACTTCCGGGGCCATTTTGAGGGTCCAAATGAAGGTTTTTCAAGATCGAGGTTCTCAATGATATCCGAAGGCATAATTCAGCCCCCAAAATGAATCTCCTCGACAATACATTTCCAACGAGC
>JASDQU010241883.1:36908-96500 GCA_032191745.1 Picea mariana | reverse complement strand
TTGTAAAAGGGCCTTCAGAGCCTCATTGTAATCATCTTCTTGCGAATGCGAGTAGCCGTCACATCTCTTCTCAGAGATAAGCTGCCACCATTCTAGCGAGTCTTTCACTCTGTATTTTTACAGTCTCTGTACATTTCTCTGATTAATAGAAATCGTGTATTACTGTATATCTGTGACTCTTTTTATATTTCCACTATATCTCTGTTATATTTCTTTCTCTCTTGCAATATCTCTGAATATTTCTATGTTATATCTCTGCTCTCATTTCGTGCCGAAAATAATCCGGATCAGAGACCGTACTGTACGGATTCGTATAGCAAGAGGAAAGGGAAATAAAATCGAGGCGGGGCTTGGCATAGTTTTCAAGACTATTTTTCCATTGTTTGTCTATACAAAACAGTCCATACAGTAGGATGTTTGCACAATTTTCGAGGTGCAACTTTTATGGGTGGGTCGTACAACAGGATAGACTTGTCATGAAAATCGAGGCAGATTTGGTGGGACAGTTTGGGTGTTGTAAGTGGTTTTTATCTTGGTTGGAAATGTGATTTTTGTTATTATGTATTTTTCCTGAAGCTGAATAACAAGTTCTCTCTCTCTCTCTCTCGTTGGTTTTCCCCACATTGGGGTTTTCCCTGGCTTTTGCCTAAATTTATGAGATTTCATGGGTGATTGAATGTTGTCCATTGTGTTTGTTTTCATTGGATAATTACTTAGCAATGTGTATTTATGCTTATGGAAATTTCTGAATGTGGGTTATAGAGATATCAGAGTTCATGCATGACAATTATCTCTAGGTTTCTAATTATTTGACAGAATTAATATATTGTTGATTTTGTCATTAAAATTTACACTATTATCCACCTGGATGTTGTGTAGGGATTCAGGACATCCCTGTAATTGTAAAACCCATCATTACAAATAAATGTCCTTATTACAGATAAACGTGTTGAATTGAAAATTGTCAAGATGAGCCAGTTGGAATTTGGGACAGGTGGGTGGCCACCAATATCTACCTGGATCAAGATGGCATAGCAATGGATCTGGAAAAGATTGAAGCAATCAAAAGTTGAAAAACACCAAGAAACATTGCATAGGTTAAATCATTTGTGGGTCTAGCTGATTATTATAGGAGATTCATTGTAGGATTCTCCAAAATTGTACACCCAATATCATCTTTGCAAAATAAAAGAGTAAAATTTAAATGGAGTGTTAAATGTGAAGATAATTTCCAGTGCTTAAACTATTTTCCACACATGACCTGGAGTTAGCAACCATAGTACATGTTTTAAGGATGTGGAGACATTACCTTATGAGAAGAAAATTTGAATTGAGGACAAATCATACTGGTCTAAAATATTTGTTTGAACAACTAACACTGAATGCTAGACAAACTAGATGGCTATAATTTCTTAGTGAACATAATTTTGACATCAAACACATAAAGGATAAAGAGAACAAAATGGTTGATGCACTTAGTAGAAGGCTGCATAAAATGCATGCTACAACCATTTGTATGTATAGGACACATTTGAAGGATATAATTATAGAGGTTGTAACAACAGATCAACATTATGTGCAAGTTAAAGAAAGCTCACAAAACAATAATGTACAATAGGAATATAAGGATTACAAGCTAGAAGAGGATGGAATCCTCTTATTCCAGAATAGAGTATATGTTCCCAATTCTCGAGAATTGAGAAATTTTGTTTTAAAAGAGATGCACAATGTGCCATATGTTGGGCATCTAGGATGCCATAAAACTATTACAAATATAAGAGGATAATATTTTTGTCCTAGTATGAAGAAAGATGTCACTGATTATTTGGACATATGCATGGAATGTTAGAAGGTAAAGGATGACCACAGACATCCAATGGGATTATTGCATCCATTTCTCATTCCTGAATGGAAATGAGAAGTTGTTACTAACGATTTCATTACCAAAATTCCTAAGACAACAAGATAACATTATTCCATCATGGTAGTGGTGGAAAATCTTACAAAGGTTGCACATTTCATGCATGTAAAAGTAACTCACAAGGAGAACAATATTGCAGAAATTTATATGAGAGAAATTGCTAGGATACATGGTGTTCCTAAGACAATAGTATCAGACAAGGATCCCAATTTCCCTTCCAATTTTTGGAAGGGGTTATTTAAAGGATTTGGGGCCAATTTGAATTTCAGTACAACATATCACCCAGAATCAAATGGGAAGATAGAAAGAATTAATTGGATAATTGAAGATATGTTGAGAATGTATGTAATGGACACACCTTCTAGGTCGGAGAACCATATACATTTAGTTGAATTGTTTTACAATAATAGGTATTGTTATCCCCATTTCCTAGGGATAACTAAGGAGATGGTGTCTTGAGGCCCTCGGGTTGCATACATGGAGTACCAAGAGATAGCTTGACCAATAGTGTCCACTTGCACATACAAAGACCAACCTCTGTTACACATTATTTTTGTCATCCCTATGACCATTAATGATGTAAACCTATATGTTTCCTTCAGAGACGTCAGTGGCCTAAGTTCCTGAAGAAGGAAGGGAGAAGAACTTTTCCTGAGAAAAGAAGTTGCATTTTCCTTTGTAAAAACCCTATAAAAAAGGAAGTTTGTAGGCTACATTATAGCTAGGGTGTGAGAATGCCTGATTCTCGCAGGCTACATCATAGCTAGGTTGTGAGGAGTTCGCAGTCTTCTCTATAGGTAGGGTGCGAGAATGCTTACACGTGGGAAAAATGAGTGTTTTCTCGAATCTTCTAGAAGGAGAAACTTCCGTGGTGAGGTGGCATCCAAATGGTTTGGATCTTACTCGCTTTCATGATTTAGTGGGATCATCCTAACCTCCTCACCTTATCCTCTTCAGCTTATAAAAGGAGAGGAGCTCTCATGGAGAAGGGCTAAGTTGGATTTGGTTTGGAATTATTAGCCTGGTTGGAGTGGCTTTGAGTTTTGCCTTTGTCAAGATAGATTGTGAATTTTATCAGATCTGTGCTTTCATAATTCTTGGAATGGAAGTGTGTGGGGAATGAAGGACAGTTGGAAGGGATCTTATGACATCAAGGCCACAGTTGTAATCTCTCTTTCAGATTCAATATGATACAGTAATATGATTCTTTCCTATAAAGCTTGTTGTGTTTTATTGTATGATTCCTTGATCACATACATAGGTTTATATTGAGTTTATGCTATTTCTATCACTTTGGTTGGTTGTGTTCTTTTGCAGGTTCATCATTGTATGAGTGCTGGAATGGGGCTAGGATAGAGATGGCAAGAGGGAGCGAAATTTAAACAGTATGTCACCTATCCCTCTTTAGTTAGTAAATTCAATATTTAAAACTTAAGAAAAGCATCATGTTCTGGTGTGTTTTGTTTTAGATCTAGGTGGATCTAGGGAGATCAATTAGTGTCCTCACCTACTGCTTTATCCCATAACAAAATTGGCGACTCCACTGGGGAATAGATTGTTTCCTAGTTAGTCTAGTTTCCCTTCCTTTGATTGCTTGTTTTCTGGTTTCTGAGTCTGTGGGATATTCATCCAAACTCTCTGGATCTAGAAGTTCAATTAAATTCCTAGTCCCTTTTCAAAATTTTCTTTGATTACATACATTCTCGCACTGTACATCTCTACAGCCTGCGAAAACTATTGATTTTCGCACCCTGTTGTTAGATCTAGTGCGAACTTCTCGCACCCGACCAACGTCTAGCCTGCGAGAATACCTAATTCTCGCACTGTACTCTACTACTAGGCTATGAACTTGTTTGTGAACTTTTTTGGATTGGGTCTTGTCATATTTTGTTGACCCAGTTTTTCTTTGATCAGCTGGATTGAGCTTTTGGAGCCTATATTGATCTGTTTACAGGCTGCTTGACATTCTTTGAGTTACTTTTAGCCACATTGGCTTTGTTTGGTTTTGAAGGATTAGTCTCTTGCTTTGAGTATCTTTCAATTACAAAGCGTGTGTTTTCTTTAGAATTGTTTAGGGAAAGATCAAATTTCTTCTTAATAGTTCGCTTTAAAAGAAAACTTTTAGTTTGGGTTTCTTTGCTTTAGGAAAGTTCATTATTTCTTTTAGTGAAATTTTTGAAACAAAAAGATTTGATTTCTTGCTTTATATTAGATTGGAGGCATCCTTGCATTTGAAGTAGAAAAATTGCATGATTCTTGGCATTTTTTAGTCTTAAATTTTGAAATATTTCCCCCCTAATGGCCGGGGGGGCATGAATCATGTATTTGTATACAGTCTCTTTGAATTATTTCTTGAAGATATTGATATCGGTGAGTTTTAAAATTTTGGGACATTGTGCATATGGGAATGATAAATGTTTTCTCTTTCTCATAGCATAGCTTTCATCGAAATGAAAATATTGCATCCTCATCTCTTTGCATAACATTCGAGTCAGTCAAAACACCATATTGTCCATGTCATTTTACTTTTGAGTAACAACAGCCTTAAAAATAAAGCACTTATAAAAATTGATTAGACATTTTTATATTTTCTGGTAGCAAACCTACATTAGATTAGTTGTAGGGCTTTGGAATAGGTGTGAAAGATAACTTTCCAAAGTTGCAAACAAACATAGTATCTTGTGATAGGGAGAGTTAAATCCACTTACTACATTTTGTCCTGGGAAGCCCTTCTCACACAAGGGTCAATCATGAGGTCACATTGATACTAGCAGAGTTACTCACCCTGCTTTGTTGGTATTGGTGTAGAGATTGCGTGTATTGTGGGGGTCGCTTGAGAGGTATACCCACAATTATGAGTGGAAGCCTTTTGAGTTGATTTCGGGTTAGATACCCTACCTTTGTGCATGGATCAGACTATCGATTGTTTCCCCAGGCATCACTGTAGTAATTGGTAAGCTTAATGTCCTATCTCTTTAGGGTCTTTACACAAGGTGACTGTGGAGGGGAAAGTCTTCACGGTACCTGGAATCGATGTTAGCCAAACTCACTCGGGCTCCTTGGAGGGTATACCCATGATTATGTGTGGGAGCTTGCACCAAGGCGTAAGTCTGTTAAGTAGGTTGTCAACGTAATCTTTCCACCCGCTCTATCTCAGCCCCTTCTTACATTTTTCCTGCAACGTTGGATTTCATCATCAACTAGTGTGCTCACTATGAGAGGGTTTTGTTTGCTTGCTTGCTTACTAGATTTTTAGCGTGAACTGTTTGTTTTCCCTAATAGACTCTAGGTTGGATTTTTGTTTTAATGGCGTTAGTTCCTGGAACGACCAATGAAGGAACCCCTTTTCCAGGGGAACCTTTTATTTTTCCTTCTTACGGAAACATTGGTCCTCCTCATATTGCTACTTTGAGCCTTCCAGGTCTCACAATTGGATTACTGGTATGGTTGTTTTCCACTCAGGTAATCTTGAATGCAGTTATTGCTTCAGTCGCAAGCACTTCCCCCCAAGAGAATCAACCTCATGTTGATCCTTCACCTTCTTCACTGGTAAGATCTTCTCCACTTCCAAGGTCTTCTTCTATTTCATCTTATTCATCAAATGAAAGCTTTGAAGCCAGTAACTCGGTGGATAAGAAGAAGAAGAAAAGGAAGAATAAGAAGAAGAAAAATAAACAAGGTTCAAAACCTCCAACCACTACTAAACATGTTGGAAAACAACCAGTTACTATTAATCGTGCTGGGAGTGTTGATGATGTCAAGATCACCCAAACAACTCGTAAGCCCAAGTACCCTTGTAGGCTTTGTAAGGGTAACCATCTTCTTAAGGATTGCCCTGGTCTATCCAAGGTTATAGAAGCATGGTCTGCATCTCCTCTCCAGTCCACGTCGTCAGCCTCTGAACAACAAGTCGATGAACCCCCGTCAACCAGTCATGATACGATTGGGAAGAAGAAAAGGAGAGTCAAGTTCCCGTGCATGTTATGCAAAGGGAGTCATCTCACTCACCTTTTCCCTCGTATGGACGAAGCCTTGAAATTACTGGAAGACATGACTGTTTCACAACCTCAAATTCCAGCTGCTTATCGCAAACTTACTCTCGTCCCACCTCTAGTTGATGGAATGATCAATCTGTCCCCTTCATCGGCTAGTTTGGTTGATCATGCAGTCAATCTGGTTACATCCTTAGTTGAACCAGTTTCCAAAGTGGTCAATCCAATCCCATATTCGGTCGATCCCACTCTCCCGTTAGAGAGTACAACCCAAGTGGTCGATCCAATTTCATCTTCAGTCTACCCCACTCTCTCGTTAGAGAGTGAAACCAAACCGATCGATCCGTTTCCACTCGTTGACCCCATTATCCCCTTGGAGAATGAAATCCAAGTGGTCAATATGATTTCTCCATTGATCGATCCTACTCTCTCGCTAGAGAGTAAACTCGATATTGCTCACATTTTTCTCGTTGATACAAACTCTACCGTGTCGACAGGTATTCCTCCTTCTCCCGTGGAACCCCCTCCAAGTAATGAGGCCATACGTTTTGATTGGGGTGTGCTAACTAGACCTCGTCTTCCCTCTCACATTCCTTTCCAGATTACAGTGCAGATTTGTGGTTGGGACATTCCTCAGACGTTGATAGATGAAGGTTTGTCTGTTAGTATTTTTTCCTCTATTGCTTGTCAATCTTTGGGCTATCCTCCACTTGCGTCGGTTACACATAATCTGTTATCTTTTAACAGAAGAACCAGTCAACCTTTAGGGACCCTTCCTCAGTTTCCTGTAACTTTGGGAGGGAAAACTATCTTTATTGACGTCATGGTAGTCCAAGACCCCTTGGATTTTTCTTTACTCCTTGGGCGGGATTATGTCTATGCCATGAAAGTTATTGTGTCCCTCTTTTTCGTGTGATATCTTTCCCTCATGATGGAAGAATTGTGACTGTTGATCAACTTTCATTCATCAGTTCTGAATGGATTGCCTCCCTAAATGGTTCTTATATGAAGATGGTATCGCCCCCACCACATGTTAATTATGTGGCGTTGTCTCCATGACTTCAACTTCTGATGACCTAGATCCAGTAGTTGACATGGTTATATCTTTGATAGGGTCTTTAGAGTTTGATCTCCTTACCCCTATCGCGGCCCTCGACATCTGTTCCTTCCAGAGTGTGTTTCTTCCATCGAGTGAAGATCTCTTGGAGGCCATGATCGAGTTTCATCCCTTGACATGGTGTGCTTCCAGAGCATTTTCCTCTTGGAAGCCATGATCAAGCAGAGGTCTTTGAGCACGGTTTTCTGATTTCAAGCTCATTAAAAAATGAAACCAGTTTCGAGGATAGTTTTTGCGTCTCTGAGGCAACCTCGTTAAAAAATGAAACAAAGGTCTTTGAGCATGGTTTTCTGATTTTGAGCTCATTAAAAAATGAAATCAGTTTCGAGGATACTTTTTGTGTCTCTAAGGAAACCTCATTAAAAAATGAAACAGAGGTCTTTGAGCATGGTTTTCTGATTTCAAGCTCATTAAAAAATGAAACCAGTTTCAAGGATAGTTTTTGCATCTCTGAGGAAACCTTGTTAAAAAATGAATCAGAGGTCTTTGAGCATGGTTTTCTGATTTCAAGCTCATTAAAAAATGAAACCAGATATGAGGATAGTTTTCGCATCTCTGTGGCAACCTCGTTAAAAAATGAAACATAGGTTATGAGCATAGTTCTCGTTTCTGTGTCAAGCTTGTTAAAAATGAAACAGTGGTCTTGGGATTATACCTAGAATCATCATGAGCATAGTTCTTCTCCTGTGTAAAGCTCATTAAAAAATGAAAAAACTTCCCCCTCTCTGTTTGAGTCAAGTCCTTCGTCTAGTATTTGAAGCTTCATTTCATCTGCCTTTGCAGTTGGAAGAAACAAAGCTTGGGGGAAATGCTTTCAGCCTCTAGACTTCATGTTGAATTTAGAGCCGCTAGTTTCTTAAGCTGGGGGCTAAGTACCAACCATCCTTGGGTTATGCATTGGGAAGTCACAAGCATAGTTTTTCTCTAGTTCAGGCTTGTGTAAAAATGAAACCACTTACCTCAAGCATAGTTTCCTCTGGTTCAAGCTTGTGNCTATCCCAAGCATAGTTTTGTTTAGTTTTTAAGCTTGTGTAAAAATTAAAATCTATCCCAAGCATAGTTTTATTTTGTTTTTAAAGCTTGCGTAAAAATGAAAACAATCCTGAGCTTAGTCTTTGTTCTTTCGCATGCTCATAAATACATGAGAATAAGTTACCGAGCTTAGTCTTTGTTATTTCTCATGCTCGTAAATGCGTGAGAATGTAACCGAGCATACTTTTATCACTTTTTCAAACTCGTAAAGGTTATATGAAAAAGGAACCCCCTAGAGTTCCCTTTAAGATTTTTTTAGACTCTATAAACACGAAAAGATTGCTGAGGGATCTTGTTCTTTTCACGCTCGTAAAAGTATTTTAAGAAAACATTCGATGGGTGATAGTTTATCACTTTTTTAGTCTCGTCGAACTAATTTACAAAAAGGAACTGGGAGAGTTCTCTTTAAGTGTTTTTCAGACTCTCAAAACATGAAAAACCCCTGAGTTTTCTATCTTTGGACTCGTTAAACAAACATCGAAAGGCCCTTATGGGACCGAACCACTCCTTCCTAGGGTTCGTTAAACATACTCCGAAGGACTCATCCGAAGGATGAGCTTACATTTCAAGCATATGTTATCCTCCTCAAGATTGTGTAAAAATAAAGAGGTAATCACCAGAAATGGTGGGGTAAATTTGGGAAAGAAATGTGTCTAAACCTGTATTCCATGGAAGAGTCACTTTTGAACATGACACCCTTTCACTCACCTTGTGTCTAGGTTGGAAAACCCACTTGTCTCTTGATCATACTCCTTTATAAGATTACAAATTGGTTTGTGATCCCTGTTGTTCAGTCAGTATTTTCAATATAGTTGTCGTGTCGTCAATATGTTCAAAGATAAGTTCAACCTGGAAAGCCTTCTATTGCGTCGGCCATTTATGCAGTCCTTAAGCCTTCTATTGTGTCAGCCATCCCTGAGTCAGTCCTGAGTTACTGGTTACTATGATCTACATCAAATATTTTTACCCATTTCATGTCATTTATGCGGGATACATTAAAGCCCTCTTCTGACGAGTCTTTTCCTATCGAATTCAACTCATTATCCAGGAATTAGACTTAGAAACTAATTGGTACCTTGGAAGTTGCATGCCTCAATGGCAGGTTTCCTTGCTTTCGACAGTGGGTTTTCATTATTGACCCCTGATCGGGAGATTCCGCTAAGTGTTCGACTTCATCTCATTAATTCACATTCGTTGGATTGTACTAGTGTACCTTGGAAGTCATTGACATTAATGGTGATTTCCCTTGCACTTGTTAACGGTATACATTAATGACCGGTAATCAGGTGGTTTCTACCATGTTCGACTTCGACACATGTATTCGCATGGTTAGATTCGTACTATAGAGTGGTGGAGATGAAGACCTTTGGATCTTTTCTAACAGATTCAGGTTGCGTTGGAGTATTTTCAGTTTGTAGTGTTGCATAGATCCACAGTGTATTTTTGTTGGCTATGTTCAGATTTGAGTCATATTGGCATGGATCCAAAGTGTATGTTTGGTGGCCATGACCTGTCTTACTTGACATGGATCTTCACATGTCGGCATTTATGCTCTAAGTCATTTGTATTCTGAGTATGGGAATGCCTACCTCAGTGATGATATATTATTGTACTGTATTTCCTTGTTTGTTGGCAGGTTTCCGACCGACTGTTCCTTGTTCCTTACACACACTCGACAAAGTATTCCAGCTATCACTATGTTCTAACTTTATACTTTGGGGGGCTCTTTGTTACACATTATTTTTTTCATCCCTATGATCGTTAATGATGTAAACCTATCTATTGCTTTCGGAGGGGTCATTGGCCTAAGTTCCTGAAGAAGGAAGGGAGAAGAACTTTTCCTGAGAAAAGAACTTACATTTTCCATTGTAAAAACCCTATCAAAAAGGAAGTTCGCAGGCTGCATTATAGCTAGGGTGTGAGAATGCCTATTCTTGCAGGCTGCATCATATCTAGGTCGCAAGGAGTTCACAGTCTGCTCTATAGGCAGGGTGCGAGAATGCTTACACATGGGAAAAATGAGCATTTTCTCGAATCTTCTAGAAGGAGAAACTTTCGTGGTGAGGTGGCATCCGAATGGTTTGGATCTTACTCGATTTCATGATTTAGTGGGATCTTCCTAACCTCCTCACCTTATCCTCTTCAGATTATAAAAGGAGAAGAGCTCTCATGGAGAAGGGATAAGTTGGATTTGGCTTGGAATTATTAGCCTGGTTGGAGTGGCTTTGAGTTTTGCGTTTGTCAAGATAGATTGTGAATATTATCAGATCTGTGCTCTCAAAATTATTGGAATGGAAGTGTGTGGGGAACAAAGGACAGTTGGAAGGGATCTTACGACATCAAGGCCATAGTTGTAATCTCTCTTTCAGATTCAATATGATACAGTAATATGATTCTTTCCTATAAAGCTTGTTGTGTTTTATTGTATGATTCCTTGATCACATACATAGGTTTATATTGAGTTTATGCTATTTCTATCACTTTGGTTGGTTGCATTCTTTTGCAGGTTCATCATTGTATGAGTGTTGGAACGGGGCTAGGATGGTGATGGTGAGAGAAAGCGACATTTAAATGGTATGTCACCTATCCCTCTTTAGTTAGTAAATTCAATATTTAAAACTTAAGAAAAGCATCATGTTTTGGTGTGTTTTGTTCGAGATCTAGGTAGATCTAGTGAGATTAGTTAGTGTCCGCACCTATCGATTTATCCCATAACAACCTTGCCACCATAGTTCTAGGTTCATCATGAGGGTATCCACCACATCAATTTTCTTCTGGAAGACATTGGGTCTTGCTCCATGAGGTACAAGCTAGGTAGTATGGTGAGTGTCATTTCAATATTTGAGGCATTTGAATTTGTTACATTTAAAACTTATTTTGATTATGTAACGTCTGCTTGGAAATTATGCTCTTTTCCTTGTTTCACCTTGGTGGTTGACATTACACCTTAGTAAGTGGGTCACCCTTGGGGATAGGACTAGGATTTCCTTACTCCATGCAAACGTTACTCCATAGGATTGGGATTTCCTTATAGTCTCAATTTGACTTTGTGTTCGAACCCCATTTTTTTTACTCAATATCATTCTGACTACTACCTATGGAATGCCCCCTGAGTCTTGGCTAAGCTCTTTTCTGACTCCTGAAAAAATAAAAATATTGTCGAGTGAACTTGTCTCTTTCACACTCGTTAAATGGTTTTGAAAGGACATATATTTTGGTATAAGTTTAACCATTTTCAGTACCAAGTAGACTATTTATGAAAAATGAATACTCTAGTCACCATTGTCTAGAAGAGTTATCCTATGTATTATTTTATACTTTTTTGGGCCTAGGGGACTAAATCTATGAAAAAAGGAAACTTTTGAGTTAAGTTGTAATTGCATCCCATTATCTTGCTTTCATTGTTGAGCATATTTTCGACTCCCACTTTCTCGTTATAAGTCTTTTTCCCCAACAATTTTCAGCATCATCCAAGCAGTGCCTTCCATATATCCTTTACACATTGACACCCTTTACCCATAGATGAAACATCCCCCTAAGTGTCCATGCCCTGCATGTGTTCCCTTGCATTGATAATAGGTATGTTCCACTGCTTGGAACTAGTTGCTTATTCACGACACTCATTTCCTCTCCTATATAATAACATTCATTTACCTATGAAAAATAAAAATGACAGGTGGGAAAAGAATATTATCTCCTATCGGCAGCAGTTGTGTCGCCTTTGAACATAGCACAAAATATTGAGTCTATTTCATGCAAGGTTTGGGTTTAGCATGAAATAAAGAAGTTGAGCTCGTTACTTAGAGTCTACTCCTCCGACTGGTTACTCTTCCAATCCCTATGGAGAGTTTGTTGATGCCTCCTACATCACAATATTTTGTCAATAATCAATGCTAAGTCTATGTTTCTTGAGTTATCCAAATGTCTTATGCTCTTGTTCAAAGGAAGTATCATCCCGTGTCGACCATTCCTCGGAACTCTTGAATTTGCACTTTGGCCATACCCTTAGTGTATCTCATAATGACATGACGTCATTGTCCTACCTTGCAACCTGGGCCTACTTTCATCATTGGTAGGTAACCTTTAACCCAACAGATGACATCTTCTCATTGGTCGCTGACTGGGGTGTTTCACTTGTGTTCAACGACAAGAAATATATTCACACATTGGGATTTGTGTAGTGTCTTGGATTCCATTATCCCTATTGGTGGTTTCTTATCCTTTGTCGACGGTTTTCATTATTGCTTTCTATTTAGAGGGTCTCTTTCATGC
Organism: Picea mariana; assembly: GCA_032191745.1. Taxonomy (NCBI): domain Eukaryota; kingdom Viridiplantae; phylum Streptophyta; class Pinopsida; order Pinales; family Pinaceae; genus Picea; species Picea mariana. The sequence continues at coordinate 84,166 of JASDQU010241883.1, read as the reverse complement.
ACTACTTTCTCTGGTGCATGTGAGAGATGCACATGGTCATTGGATTGTGAAAATCCTTTTCATTTGAGCTCATCCTAATTATCAAGATATTTCTTTGTACCTCATGTTGGATGATAAGTGATGCCTTAATTCTCTCTTTTGGGTGATTCTCCTTCTATCAACTTCAACTCATCTATTCTGGAAACAAGACCTAGAGTCCTATGAGTACCAAGAGGCTTGCAGTCATCAGTGGTTGTTTCTCTTGCAATCGACAGTTGAGAATACATCAATGTCTCCTGATCAATGGATTCTCCAAGTGTTCGACCTCAAAACCCTTATTTACACTTGTTGAATGTACCCGGTGCCTTGATACCTACTTTCATTATTGGTGGGTTGTCTCGTGTTTGTTAACAATATACCTTAATGACTAGTAATCAAACGAAGTCTCATTGTGTTCGACTTCAACTCTTTTATTCACATAATGTAGACTTTCACCTTCCGCGGATAATGTAGAATACCTCCATCTTGCAGTAGCATCACCCCATATATGTTGTTTTCTTTCATTGGACTAGTACCTATAATATGACTTCAGTGATCATGGAAGATCATACTGTACTCTATTGTATACATATATCTTCGGTTGATTTTGAGACTGGACTCTACTATGTCTTTCTTGTGACTATGACAGACTATGGAACATGTCCACTTTGTATTTCCTATTCATGGCCATGAGCTCCTATTTGATGTATATCCACATGGATATGCAGTGTAATTCAGATTGGAAGCCATGTGTACAAAGTCATTATGGATTGTAATATTCTCATGAGTAACTAGTACTCCCAGCTGAGTCTTCATTACTCCACTTCTGGGAATTATAATATATTTTGGCCATCGCAGATAATCCTCTGACCTCGCGCATTAGGGGGAATATGTTATAGAAAATGTTTCCACACTCCATGCATCTTGCTCTGATGGCCTTCCATTTCCCTCTATAGACCTTATTTTCCCTCACTCTAGAGATAAAAATTCATATTATTATACATGTACGTTGTTGACGATTAAAAATCGTCACGAAGTTTTTTCCTGCAAAGTGTTAAGTGTTGCTAAAACCTATTATTATAAAGCTAAATAATACTAGTAGGTGGGACCCCATTGTAGATTGGAGATCAGGTTTGGTTCTTATTTAATGTTATGCTAAAGTTCGATATTGCTTACATGGTTGATGACATCTTGCTTTTATTGAATGATGGATCAGGCGTATTATACATGTTCTGTGTTGCTCTAGGCTCACGTTTAAAGTTACAATGACCTATGTTTTTTTTTGTTTGTTAATTTGTGCAGGACCTGCGATTAACCTGTGGCTTGAGAAACCGCGACTCAGGGGCATCTAAGCCATCAAAATCACCCGGGGATCGCACCCGGCCTGAGCCACACGAACCCTTAACATGGTTGGATTTTTTGTCCCCGCAGGTTTCGAACCGGTGACTTTAACATCACGGAGTGGCTTAACAACACACTCCGTCACCGACTGTCCTACACCTTGGGGACTACAATGACCTATGTTATTCATGGTTACCATTACTATTTATTCCTAGATCTATTACTTGTGACACCTGCAACAAACATATGTTAGTAACAAAAAATAAAGGAAAAATTAAAAGGAGACTACGAAAAGAGAACAAAAATGCAAGTGAAAGGAACTATTCTATACTAACATACTACACTATATGCATTAAAGGGATCGTGGTAAATCCTAGCTAACATATGATAGCCATGTGATTTATTGAAGTTATATAGAACCATAATTGGCATGCATAGTTGAAATGGTAATATGTGATGTGGGTGGTGCTCTTGGCAATTAAGGGTTGTTTGTCTAGATGCATGGTTTAGATTGGATGATTTGTTGAGTTATTGACTGGCACATACTAAGAAATTAAATGAACTTGAGTGTGGAGGTGACATGCATTTACTGCACGTCACCCTTACTACCTTCGTTGGCCGCCACCCTAGTCAGACTATTGTTCAACCTTGTTGTTGTGGTTATGCTCTGATTTCTTAGTAGAGAGGAACTGCTTGGCCAACTCGCATTTTAAGGTGTTTGATTATAGGTATGTATTTTTTTGGCCATTCATGAGTCTGCTCTGGTTATGAAATAGATATTGGCTTAGGTGTATTGGTTTGTGCTTTCTTTAAGTATTGCAACTATGTAAGATTGTGATTTTGAAATGGAGCATTGATGCTTTTCTTTGCAATAATGTTGAAGTCATGGTATTATTGGTCATCCTGGGTATTAGCAACCATAAGGGCTCTCTGTTATCCTTGCTACTTTGGTTGGTTGGCTTCACGCATTTGTATCATTGTATCCAGTCTTTGGCTTTTATGGGTTTTAATGGCTGGAAGCACCTTGGTCACTTCTTTTTGTTCACTTGGGAATTGGTTTGTTTTCACCACTAAAGGTCACACAGTATGTTATTTTGTTCTTTCTCAGCCCTGTCTTCACCTCAACGTTGTGGTTGTTTGAATGGAAAAACACGAGGGTTATACCCTGCGTGTGTTAAGTATCATTACCAGGCCAAATTGGAGCCTCACTCCTCTGTTATAGCCTCTCCTGTCACATGTTTTCGTCACCCTGTCCACGAAGTAAGTTGTGGTGTTATTTGTATATGCGCTGTTGGTCTCAGAGGTTCTCACCTTTGAAAGGAGTTCGCTCTAATTTTCCCTGTGTTGGCCATGACAGAGAAAACCCTTAACTCCTCCAGTCTAAGGGTTGATAGAGAAGACTATCAGGTCTGTTGGGTTTACTATTGGTTATTGTTGATTGGTATGTATTGTCGACAAAATTTAGTACAGGATTGCCCAATTGGTTATGTGACAATCGTATTGGCTTTGGGATCTAGCCACTTCCTGTGTTATTACAATGGATACACCCTGCACGATTAATTGGACAGATCAAATACACAGTAACCCTCCTGGTGTTTTGATAACCCAGTATTGTTCTTAATTGAGTGAGTCATAGCGTTGCTTCATGTCGATGTGTGGGTATGTGTGGTTTCCACAACATGTCAGGTTGGATTGTTACGACAGTTCAAGTATAGTCTTAGCATTGAATTGGTTATTGAAGTTTTGGGTTGATACATAGTCACTGTCTTTTGAATTGGAAATTATTGGGATGTTAAACTCGACATTAGTTACAATTGTTTATTGATGTGTGCACGTAATGCATTTGTATGTGTGGTGTTCCCACGCCATGAATAATTGGTCACTGTAACTATGAGTTTTCTTTTTTGGGGCCATATGGTTATTGCAGCCGGGATGACTGTAGAAAATCCATCCACTGTATGCATTATGGTTATTTGATTGCATCATTAGGGATGAGCCCAAGTTTTACACAGCATGGTTGATTGCAGTTTGATTAATTTTAAGCAAGATTGTATTAAGTTGATAGCTCAGCACGATGGGTTGAGTTAATATTGTGACTGTGTGTTTAGAAGTGTAAAATGGAAATGTTGCATCATGGTGTTTTGGGTGTTTGTCGACTGTGTATGATATGAATATTTTGGGTTGCGCACTCAGAGATAGTCGCAAAGTTTTAAAATTGGCCTTGTTTCAATTCGATTATTTGTATTATGGAGTCAGATATGCTTTCGGCGTCGTTGTGTTGGATGAATAACCCGATATTTTAAAATGTTTAGGTACAAGGAAAAATTTGGACCTGTAAGTCACAAAATGAAATTGCGTTTTTGTGTGAGTTGAATGGTGATTGGTTACTTGGGTGTTTAAATGACAAGCTAGGATCTTTGCAAAATGAATATGGATCATTGTGTTGACTTTCCATTGGGTATGTTAAATGAATTTCATGCACATTGACAGGCACGAGTACTCTGATAGTATCACCACAGTGCAGTTTGATTATTAAATAAATATAGAGACAAAATCGAGCATGATTTTTTTTTCCTACATTTGATGAGCAAGTGAAAGTAATGGACTGTGTATTTTTATTGAAAATTGCTTATGGATAAAGGGGAGAAAATAGAGATCCCCTACAGATTGTTTTGGAATGCTTACTGTTTTGATTGATTGGCACTATGTGAATATTTGGTTATGAACAATGAACTAGGTAATACACAGTAATTGTTATTGGGTTGCAATGATCATTTGGTTGATGCATCTCATTTTGACAAAATGATTATATGAATTACTAGATTAATTTTATGAACAGTGACCTCTCTCATTCCCCAACCATTATTTCTCTTTTCGCTAATTACAATCCCATCACCTTCCCACATTCATTTTTCACTCCCTATTCTAAAATTGATTACAGTCAAGAAAATTATGTGTTGAAGTAGTTGGCAGTATCAATGTCTTGGTTGAATTACAGTGATTTTTCCTTTGGTTTACAGTTGATTGTTGTTGTCTTTGAGAAGTAACCATATATTCCCCCCCATTGAATCATGTTTTTCTCAATACAAACCCCTCACGTATCCTGGGACCTTTTATTCACCCCCTGCTCATTGATGAATAGTTAAACAATTTGTATGGATTGGATTGCATGAGTTTGATATATTGTTGAGCCAAATCTATTTCATATTTTTAAGGAGTTATCATGTATGGTTATTTAGAATATTATTTTCTAATCAATCACACATACAAGAATGAGCTATTCAAATAAAAGGCTGAAAATTGAGGCCCACTACACTTCTGTCAAAGAGAAGGCCACGACTGCCCCTCCCCCATCTTCAGATAATTTTGGCAAATCTGCGTCCTCCCACTTGCATTGGAAGGACGATTGCTCTCATATTATTAGAAAGATGAGGCTCAAATATGCCACACAGCCTAAAGTAGGTTCAGAAGGACTAAAGGATGATAGCCTCAACAAGGGAAAGATTTCCTCACAAACCGGGAAATATGGATCTTAAGTTTTCTTTTATTGTTTATGACGGTTGAATTTAGATTTTCATATAGCATGCTTTTTGTATATGCTAGTAATATATTTTGGAAAATAATTGCAAACATTATTGAGATAAATTACCAAATGTTAATACGATTATGGGAGTTACAAGGAGGTGTGTTTTTGCTTATTTGACTAGTATGTTATGATTGTTAAGAACTAGTGGGAGTCACAATGGGTCCCACCTACTAGTTATTATTTATGTTTAACCCTTATTATGATTATGACTTTTCCCCCTTAACTAAAAATTTGGTTGAGTCTTTAGTTAACTTAATTAATGAGGTAGTTTAACTACCTCAACCAATTCTAAACTTCTTAAAGGCAAAAGGAAAGGGAGGAACAAAGGGAGGATAGAAGTAGAAGCATACTAAGGTTTTCTCTTTGAGTTTATGTTGAGATAGTTCATTTTTCATTCATTCTTTTATTCATCACAAGCCTAATTATATTTTATGATAGCAAGGTCTTATTGTAAACAACAATATTCAGGGCTGAATTACATCATTCAGACACTTGTTTTTCAGAGGTGTTGATGTATCTTTGATAGTTTGTGTAGACTTGTCTTTTTGCGAATAAGTTTTCATGACGGACAAAGGCTATTGTGTAGAGTCAAGTGGGAAACAATGTGTGGCAAGTTGATCCAGCTTTTAGAGTTCAGTTTTTGGCTTTCTGTCAGAGGTCCTTTTGTATGTTCCATCGAGGATGTCTAAGTTTGACTTTGGTCCAAAATTTTTGTATGAGATTTTGTAAAGAAAATGACTCTTTGGTGAATTGGAATGAAATAAAGGATTGCTTTATGTCTCATCTATCTTGATTATCATCTTGGTGTATTTACTTCTATTTTTACATTCATTTCAACAACTTTCATATTCAGAAAATTACATAAAAAGTAAATTTACAACAAGTTTTTTATTGATAAAAGACTAGCCTAAGCATTGGTAATTAATACTTGTGAGTTAGGATGTTATTTTTTTGGGCTATAAACATAGGGTGATATTCCCGTCTATTTTTCTTTAGCCAAGCATAATTTGAAAATGCTTGAGTAAGATCATTTCATATATTTTCCTAAACATTTATTTAGCGACCATACTGGGGAGATCTTCAATATCTCTCTAGTTAATTTTTATACTCGATTTTAATCAATACATCTTTCTTTTCTGAAATTGATTCTTTGACTGTTTTATTCTTAATGATTGTTCATGTTGCAAGGAAGCCCAATATTGAGCCTGATATTCAAGATCATACTAGCATTACATTGAATCTATTTAATACCATCTTAGACACTGTCAATACCTGTGTTGAGATTAACCATTCTTGGGCAACAATTGAACAAGATATTAGTGCTCAAGAACAATTGGAAGCTAGACGTAGACAACCTAGAGATCAGTAGTGACCTTTTTGTTTCTTCAAGTTTTGGCCTTTCTTTCATGTCCTTAGATTCTCATGCTTCTAAAAGAAGAAGAGGCTTGTCACCTGAAATCAATCCTATTGCTGAAATAGGAAGAAGGAACGTTGTGTTATCTGCCCAACAAGTGCTCTAAGGATAACTTTATCTGATTCATCCAGCTCCTCTTTCTTTCCCTCATCTATCATCCAAAAGATGGAATATAGTGGTGGCTCTGGTGGCACTAGAAGTGCTCCATATTCTAAATCTTCATCGTCATCATTGATTGGTAGCTTATATAGCCACCATATCCCTGTACAATCTACCACGAACCCCACCAATTTCATTAAAATTATGGGATTTTTCAGTTCAAAGAAGATGCCACAACTACACCATGGAATGTGTCCTCTCCTCTTAACCTAGCACCTACTACTCATCCACTTCTGAAGTTTAAAGAGCACCTGCCTAATTTTTTAGGAAATAACATTGTCAATACAAATGAACACCTGGTGGCATTTTCTAATGCTTGTCATAATATAGGGGCCAACAACAATGACACTTTCATGAGCTTGTTCGTCAATTCCTTGGAAGGAAAGGCTGCGGTCGACTTCTTTGACCTTCCTCCTAAGATTTTGTCTACTTTGGAGGAGTTAATATATTGGTTCTAATCCACTTATGGGCAATCCAAAAGCCCCGCTGAGAAGTTAAAGGAATACAATAATGTCACCTATAAGGATGGTGAGACCATCAAGTCTTTCAACTTGCGTTTCACCAAGTTATACAATCAAATCCTCAAACTTATCCTCCCTCATAACCAAGCCGCTTTCATGCATTACTACAATGCATTTTTCTACCCCTACCATCATAAGCTTGACGAAAAATCCATTGATAATATTTTTTCTGCTTTGCATGGTTGTTCAGAGTATGAAGAACAACTTGAAAGAACTGGTCTTCCCCAGGGATAATCGATTAGATAGATAGACATGTCCTCTCTCCTACAGCTAGTACAAGATATGAACAACCGTATGATAGCGTTTGATTAGAAGGGTACTATCTCCCCTCTCACCCCTAGAGCTTCATCCTCTTCTGCACCCCCCTTTAGGAATCTGGTTGAAAACAGTTTTCATCCTAAGGCTATCTTGCCTCAGAGTTGGTGTAACTTTTGCGAGGAACACCACGAAGAAACCACATGTGAGGTAAAGAAGAGTGCCAGAGATAAGATCTTTGAAAAAAGACTAGAAGCTACTATTGTTGTCCTAGATTTTGCAGAACCAGAGGATGTAATGGTCATCAATACTAGGAAAAAAGCCTATGCACCCAAGGGAAAATTTGATCCTCCCTACAGTTCTTCTGGCTCGAGCTCATCCTCAACCGCTCCTACTCTCTAGGCTCCTAAGGTTCTTGAAAGTCAAGGAATCACTCCTCCTCTCCCCTCTTCCAAATACAATATCTTGAATCAGTTGGCCAGCATCAAGGCAGATGCAACCCTTCTAGACATGGTTGTCATCCCTGAACAACATATGCATCTGAAAAAATTCATGGAAGGAAAAGCTTCCACTATAGCCAATCTTTCCGAAGATCTAAATGAAGAGGATTCTGTTGTAAATAAAGTAGGTGTGCATAACTTTAGATACCCTGTAAAAAATCCCCCTTTTTATATTTTTGTAAAAATTATGGATAAAATTTCCCATTGTTGCCTCATTGATGGTGGTTCGGGCCCAAGTGTGATGTCGAAGATTATTATGGAAGAGATGGACTTGTTTTGTACAAAGAAAAATGCCAGAAGCATTCTCTCCTATAATAGTGTACAACAAACAACCATAGGCGAGGTTAAGGATGTGACCTTAGTTTTGTGTGCTCATCCTGAAATAAGGACAACCCTCAACATTCAGGTAATTGATATGCCAATAATAAATTACTCAATCATCTTAGGGAGAGATTGGCAAGCCTCGACGGGTGGATACCTCTCACTCGATGGAACACATTTATCCATTCCTTGGAATGAAAAAAACATTATAGTCCTTAGAGAAGGAAGGATATCACCTTTGTAGAGCACCTTTTCTGGCTACCAAGGCTTAAACACTCTTAAAAGAAATATATAACACCATTTTGTACATAACTCATACAGGTATTATATAATCCACATGCATTTAAACAAATAAACACATTTAAGCTCAGAGTAAAACATATTATTTACTGCTATAATTTAACAATCAATAGTGTTTCATATTAATTCATATACACAGTGGAAATCATGATAACATAAGTAGAAGAGTCATGCAAAACATGATTAAAGCATAATCAGATACTTATCTTTTAACAGTGGTAGAATTCACTAACCAAGTGCAGGCCTTCCACGAACCTCCCAGCCTTAGACCTTACTACTCATCAGCTCAGCAGTGGGTCACCCCTGAGCTGGGACTAAGATCCACCCCAAGGCAAGGAATCCTAGGCTAGGCTGAGGTTACAGGGAAAACAACACAGAAAATCTGGAAGGATTCTTCCCAAGATGCCATCTTATGCCCACTACTACCAGACTCTCATTCCCCACATGCCTGTTCCGCCCGAGAGTATACACCTTCACAAGCACAGTCTATCGGTGCTAACCTCCCTCTCTGGGTCTCAACAATAGGCCGGATCAAGAAGCCTCAGAGCCCAAATCTGGTGCTGGACACTCTCTGGAAGAAACCTCTTCCAACAAAAACCACCTCTCTCACCTAGAGAGATCACACACAGGCTCAATCACAACTCACGCTGGCCATCAAGCCACGCGTAGTCCAGCTCTGTGTGGTCACCTTATCCAATCAGGAATAAAAACACAGCATCTCAAATAGGCTCATCAATGCCTCGAGGCCTCACAGTGATGGTTCAAGAGAATGCATGATGAGTAATTCCCGTAGGGGTCAACACAGAATCCACGGCTTAGAACGGAGGTGAAACCGGCTCTTCAGAAACAAACACAGGCTTCTCGGCTCATAGAATAGAGGTGTACATAGATTTACAGAGCCAAACACAGGATTTCCAACTGGTTCAACAATGGCGGAATGGTTCAGGGTCATGGCTTCAGGACAGAGCCTCCATGCACAGGTTCGATCAGTCGGACTGAGGATGCACACGGATTATCAAAGACAACACGGAATTTTCAACTCTCAGGAATGCATGAGGATTTCTCTACAGGGGTCGGGTTGGTCGTACTATCCAGGGCTCTGTACGCGTTCAGGCAATTGGGTAGAATGGAGGAGGAACCCTTATCATGACTCACCCTAGTCATTTTATTTGCATGCACCAGGGTTGACACTTGTCACCCATGGAACTGCATGCGTTCCACCAGCACGCATCACCCTTGTACATCCTCCCCTTGCCAGAAACTTAGGATAAAACATAAAATGCACATGTCTTTTTGGAATAATATTAAAATATTATTCCCAGGCTTAAGCCCCCTAGGCTAAACACTTAGCCCCTTTTCCCAACTTCCAGCCCCTAATTCCTTGCCCTTTCTATGGATGCTTAGTTCCCCTTCACTCATTCATCGTGGTTGGTCTACCCATGGTGATGTTAATATTTTATTAATGTGCTACATACATTCAGGTACAAAATCAGGCCCTTGGCCTCCAACCCTTAGGCTCCCTGGCCTAACAAACACATAAGCCACCAGCTTATAAAAAACTTGGCTCACCAGCCTATAAAAAATAATTAAAATTTCTTTCAGAACATGGTTTGCAATGGGCTCAGCCTTGGGGACACTACAATCCCCCTCCCCTTATTTTTTCACTGTCCTCAGTGCAACTTACATGGTCTCTGCAAGCCTTTCAAAATTTTCAAAAAGATGTGGGTACTCTGCCCGCATAACCTCTTCATGCTCCCATGTCGCTTCCTCGGGACCATACCAGGTCCACTGGACCTTTACAAGCTCTATGGCTCGATTCCGAAGCTATTTTCTTTTCCTGTCCAATATGCGCATAGGATGCACTTGCAGAACACCTTCTAGTTCCACCTGAACCACATTCCAATCGATAACATGATTAGCATCAGGTACATATTTCTTAAGCAGTGAAACATGAAACACATTATGTATAGTCATAGATACAGGTAATGCAAGCATGTATGCAACTGGCCCAATCCTTTCCAGGATCTCAAATGGCCCACAAAATCTTGCTGCCAATTTGGTGCAAGTTACCAACCTCAGGGAACTTCTGTTAGTTTTCACTTTCAGGAAAACATGGTCACCCACTTTGAATTCTCTATGGGTTCTGTTACTGTCAACGTAACTTTTCTGCCTATCCTGGGTAGCTTTCAGATTCCTTTTAATTTTTATCATTTGATCTTCCATCTCTTTGAGCAGTTCAGGCCCAACGACTACTCTATTAGCTGGGTTATCCCAGCTCACTGGAGTGTTGCACTTTCTTCCATAAAGTGCTTTGAATGGACTCATCTTCAATGATGCATGATACCCATTATTGTAGGCAAATTCTACCAAATGCAGGTAGTCTTCCCACCTTGATGGTTTATCCATCACATACATTCTCAGTATGTTTTCTATTACCCTGTTCACCCTCTCTATCTGACCATCAGACTCAGGATGATACACTGTACTAAAGTTCAGATTCGTTCTGAATCCTTTGAATAGTCCTTTCTAGAAATTCGAGGTGAATTTCAGGTCCCTATCAGACACAATTGTCTTAGGAATTCCATGCAAGCATGCCACTTCTGTTAAGAAGATATCAGCAACATCTGCTGCCCTGTGAGTGGTTTTTCAGTGGAATGAAATGGGCAACTTTAGTAAGCTTGTCCACCACCACCATGATTGAATCATGTTGCTTTCTTGTTCTGGGCAATCCTATGATAAAATCCATTGTTACCACGTCCCATTTCCATTCAGGAATGGGTAAAGGCTGCAGCAACCCTGTTGGGTGCCTATGCTTAGCCTTAACCTTCTGGCACTCCATACATCTGGTGATGTATTCAACGATTTCCTTCTAAAGACCTAGCCAATAATAATGGATTTTGACTGTTGCCACAGTCTTCTGATATCTATGATGTCCATCATAAGCCACGTTATCCATCTCCTTTAGAATTGCCAGCTTCAATTCTCGGACATTGGGTACATACACTCTGTTTTTATATAGAAGTAAACCATCAATTCCCAAGGTGTAACTTTCCTTGGTCTGTGGTCTCTCACACTGTTGTAGCTTTGCTACAAGACCTCTGTACTGCAAATCAGTATTTGCAGCTTCCAAAATTCTGTCTTTCATCTCAGACGGGTACATGCTAATGGTTGTAGCATGTAATTCATGCACTTTTATGCTGAGTGCATCAGCCACCTTATTTTCCTTCCCTTTGATATGCTTGATATCAAAGTCATATTCGCACAGAAACTCTAGCCATCTGATTTGCCTGGAATTTAAAGTTGGTTGATCAAATAAATACTTCAGATCGTTATGGTCTGTTCTCAACTCGAATCTTTTGCCCATGAGGTAATGTCTCCATTTCCTTAAGGCATGGATGATTGCTGCTAGCTATAAATCGTGAGTGGCATAATTCCTTTCATCCTCTTTCAGCTTTCGGGACTCATAACAAATTACAAATCCCTCTTAGCTGAGAACTCCTCCCAGCCCCTCCTTACACGCATCGGTGCACACTACGTAATCCTTATTTGGATCTGCAATCTTCAGGATTGGAGCACTGGTTAGCAGCTACTTCAATCGTTGGAAACTGATCTCACACTCTTCATTCCACTGAAACTTCTTCTCCTTCCTTTGCAAGGAAGTGATAGGGTGATCTATCTTTGAGCATCCGTCTATAGACCTTCTGTAGTAGCCTTCTAGACCCATAAAAGATCTAACTTCAGCCACATTCCTTGGTGTTGGCAATTTTCGAATGGCCTCTACCTTTTCAAGATCCACAACAATCCCTTCTTCAGATATAATGTGTCCCAAGTAATGAATCTACCTTTGATAAAATGAACACTTGCTCAGTTTTGTGTACAACTGGTGTTCTCTCAATACCTGCAGCACCATTCTCAGGTGTTGCTCATGTTCTTCCTCTGTCTTGGAATACACCAGGATATCGTCCAGGAAGACTATGACAAACTTGTCCAAATAATCTCTAAACACTCCATTCATTAAGCACATGAAAACAACAGGCACGTTTGACAATCCAAACGGCACCACTGTGAACTCATAATGACCGTACCTTGTTCTAAACGTGGTCTTGTTGATGTCCTCATCATTTATTCTCACTTGGTGATATCCAGATATGAGGTCTACTTTTGAGAATATTTTCGCATCCTTCAACTGATCAAAAATATCATCGATCCTTGGAAGAGGATACTTGTTCTTGACAGTTACCTTATTCAACTGCCGAAAATCAATGCACAGCCTTAGCGTCCCATCTTTCTTCTTCACTAATAGGACCGGGGCTCCCCAAGGTGACACACTGGGGCAGATGTATCCCTTCTTTAGTAGCTCTTCGAGCTGCAATTGCAACTCTTTTAGCTCTGGCATACTCATTCTATAAAGAGCCTTCGAAACTGGAGCTGCTCCTGGCATCAAATTTATAGAAAAATCGATGTCCCTCTTCAGAGGTAGTCCAGGTACCTCCTGAAATACATCCTTAAACTCTTTGAGTACCTCGTGATCTTCCATATTTGAGACTACATCTGGGAATGCTTCTTCCACCCAAGCTACAAATAATTGACAGCCCTTCCGGTAACATTTCTTCAGCTGCATGGCTAAGATTTCCCTAACAGCCACGGCTCTGGGAATTCCTTGGACTGTTATCTAATTTCCCTCTTCGTCCAGACATGTAAATATCTTGTTACGGTAGTCCAGAAGGGCATGGTGCTGGTCCAACCAGTCCATCCCAATTAAGCAATCATATGAGCCTAAAGGTAGAATGTTCAATTCATCCTTAGTGCTCATTCCTTTCATGTCTACTGAACATGACGTAACCAATTCAGTGACCTTCCTCTTGGTCCCTGTTGCTAACTACACTAACCAAGACTTCTCATGTTTTCTTCTCGTTAGATGCAAACTGTCCACCACTCTAGGATCTACATAAATATGGCTAGCCCCTGAATCAATTAAAATAACAAGTGGTCGGTTGTTAATCATACCTTCCACTTCAATCATGTGCGATTGAAATTCTACTTGCTTGTTGTTCAGGGCTACGTAGATCCTCGGCATTCTGCTGCCCATATCTTCCACTGTTTCAGCTTGTTGAACAGTATGAACAGTCTTTGCTTTACCATTTTTATGGGGACAATCTCTGTACTTGTGGTTTCCTTGATAGCCCCAACACTGAATGGGCGTCTGTCTCTATCTTTGTGCTCCCTCTTAAGTCATTCTTGGCCCTCTAAATGATGGTTGTCCCTAAAGAATGTTTATGAAAAAGGGAGGCCTGTTTCCCTTTTGCCTCTGTTCTTTCTTAAACCTCTTCTGGTCATCCCAAGCCTTCCGAAAGGTATGATTTTCTCTTTGTTGTTCGTATAGACATTTCGCCCTTCTTATGGTTTATTCCATGGTTTTAGGATCGTCATACTGAATCTTGTCACCAATGGAAGGTGGCAGTCCACTCAGATACCTCTGAATTTTGACAGCCTCGTCTTTGATGAACGGAACATACTTCAGTAGTTCCAGAAAACTTCGTTCATACTCATCAATGGTCATGCTGCCCAACTTGAGTTCGAAGAACTCCTTCATCTTTCTGTCATAATACCTTTTATTAAGGTATTTCTTCTCGAAATACCTCTTAAACTCCTTCCAAGTTACCTCTTTCTCTCTGATGTGTTGCACCTGCACAAACTGATCCCACCACATGGATGTTTTTCCTTTCAGTTGATACATTGCAATTCTTCCTTTTGCCTGGGCAGAATAATTCTGTAGTTAGAAGTATTTCCTCATGCCAAGCAACCATGTCTCGGCATCTTCCTCCTTCTTATGTTCTCCATCGAATGTTGTAGGCTTAATCTTGTTCATCTCCCCTTTCAATTCATCCTTTCCAGATTTTTCGATGCTTTCTGGTAGGGGACGAGCTTGAACTACTATGTGTTTCCTTGCCAAAATGCTCCGGGGAGAGACGGTAATGTCTATTACCACTCCTCGATCTTCTTCTCCTCTCAGGGGTTTTGACACTTCTTGATATACTTGTGTCACTCTCTTTCTCCAATTTCTTTTCTATTCTTTCTAGGCTCTTCAACATTTTTAAGTTGAATTCACCCTACCGATCCCTGATTTTCATGAGATTTCAGCTATTAGCTAGGTGAGCCTGGGCATCTTTCTGCAATATTTCAATGAGTTTCATCATATGTTCTTCCTTATCCATCTCCTTTTCGTGCCCATTAGAGTTTGATCCTTCCACTTCCATATTGACATCCTTTCCTTCTCATTCATCCTCTGTTTCGGGGGCAATCTGTACTTTTTCCCACTCCATACTGGGTGTTGGTTAAATGGAATTTTGACTCTCGTTGAACTTTGCACATGCACTGTGCAATTCAATTCGAAGTTCGTCAGTCCATTAAAAATTCACGAACAATCCACAACATTTATAAGCCAATACGAACAAGAACAAAAGACGTTTCGATTCAAATAAGTTTTCTGAGCTCTCGTTCGGCTCTTTAAATTCCATGCGATGTGGGTATGGCTCCCTCCTCGCTAGAGTCTGCTATGTATGACCATAGTCTAGGGCTAAATACTAGCACTCCTTCACTACTCGTACCTTCACGAGTTGTGGCATCCAACCTTGGCACCTCTCTTTCACGAAACCCTGAGAAGCGATGTTGACTTTTCTCCTCGCGTTCTCGCTACTTGCGACTTCATGAGTTTCAATGTCAATCTCCCGTGCTCTTATCTCATGAATCCAAAAAATCGTGAATTACTTTATTCTCCGGGCCCACAGCACAGCTATTTCCCTTCACCACCATGGCACGTGGTACATTCAGGAGGGTCCACGTCACCTTCGGTGACGTCATCGGGTCCCACCACTCTCACCTATCTTCTCGACTCACTGGCACATGGACGCATTCATGTGCCCACGTACATTCCAAGCAAGGAATCCAACGGTCAGATCCCCTCCTCAGATCAACGGCGCAGATCTTTTCGGCATTTTCGGGGTTTTGGGCATCGAGAGTTCGTGCACCCCCACATCTCAAACTTCCATCTGCTGAAATCTCGAAGTCACTGTTTACTAAGCTACTTGATCCAACGGTCAAGTTCTTCTCCCCATGATCTACGGTGTAGATCTTTTCGGCATTTCGGGGTTTCGGAGGTGTTCACCTCTCCTAACTTCCATCTCCCGAAATGACGATTTCTTCCTGGACAATCAACGGTCCAGATCTCACTTAGATTGACGGTTGTGTTCCAAACGTGAATTCACATTTCGTGAATCTTCACGAACTCACCCTTTGACCATTTCAAGTTACGAGTTAGTGAAAGGTTGATCACCCTCCACGCATTCTTTCTGATTTACGGTCTTGACTAATTCAGAATTTTGCGTATCGCGATTTCCACACTCCTGTGCAACTCCAAAGGACTTTCAACCCTGCGCACACTTCCCATATCTAACGGTCATGAGGGTTCACCTTCCCTCCTGAACAGATCTTAAGGTTCTAACACTATTGGTGTGGAGACCTATCTCCCCGTGGCCGTAGACCACACCAACTACGATTTCACATGCTGCTAAACCTCCTGAGCTTAAAAACTCATCAAGTAACTCCTTGACACTTCAGAGAGAACCAAGGTCTGAAATTGGCCTTTCAAACCCAATTTCCCTCGCACTCTCGGTCCAAAGACTGCTCCACTGGCCCATCTAGGCTCAGTGTCGAAACCTTGGCTCTGATACCAAACTGTAGTGCACCTTTTCTGGCTACCAAGGCTTAAATGCTCTTAAAAGAAATCTATAACACCATTTTGTACATAACTCATACAGGTATTATATAATCCACATGCATTTAAACAAATAAACACATTTAAGCTCAGAGTAAAACATATTATTTACTGCTATAATTTAACAATCAATAGCGTTTCATATTAATTCATATACACAGCAGAAATCATGATAACATAAGTAGCAAAGTCATGCAAAACATGATTAAAGCATAATCAGATACTTATCTTTTAACAGTGGTAGAATTCACCAACCAAGTGCAGGCCTTCCACGAACCTCCCAACCTTAGACTGCACTACTCATCAGCTCAGCAGTGGGTCACCCCCGAGCTGGGACTAAGCTCCACCCCAAGGCAAGGAATCCTAGGCTAGGCTGAGGTTACAAGGAAAACAACACAGAAAATCTGGAAGGATTCTTCCCAAGATGCCATCTTACGCCCACTACTACCAGACTCTCATTCCCCCCATGCATGTTCCGCTCGAGAGTATACACCTTCACAAACACAGTCCATCGGTGCTAACCTCCCTCTCTGGGTCTCGAAAACAGGCCGGCTCAGGAAGTCTCAAAGCCCGAAGCTGGTGTTGGACACTCTCTGAAAGAAACCTCTTCCAACAACAACCACCTCTCTCACCTAGAGAGATCACACACAGGCTCAATCACAACTCGTGCTGGCCATCAAGCCACGTGTAGTCCAGCTCTGTGTGGTCACCTTAGCCAACCAGGAATACAAACATAGCCTCTCAAATAGGCTCATCAATGGCTCAAGGCCTCACAATGATGGT
Source organism: Picea mariana (assembly GCA_032191745.1). NCBI lineage: Eukaryota > Viridiplantae > Streptophyta > Pinopsida > Pinales > Pinaceae > Picea > Picea mariana. The sequence continues at coordinate 67,194 of JASDQU010241883.1, read as the reverse complement.
TCACGGGAATGCATGATGAGTAATTCCCGCAGGGGTCAACACAGACTCCATGGCTCAGAACAGAGGTGAAACTGGCTCTTCAGAAACAAACATAGGCTTCTTGGCTCACAGAATAGAGGTGTACACGGATTTACAGAGCCAAACACAGGCTTTCCAACTGGTTCAACAATGGCGGAATGGTTCAGGGTCATGACTCCGGGACAGAGCCTCCATGCACGGGTTCGATCAGTCGGACTGAGGATGCACACGGATTATCAAAGACAACATGGGATTTTCGACTCTCTGGAACGCATGAGGATTTCTCTGCAGGGGTCAGGTTGGTCATACTATCCAGGGCTCTGTACGCGTTCAGGCAATTGGGTAGAATGGAGGAGGAACCCTTCTCACGGCTCACCTTGGCCGTTTTATTCGCATGCGCCAGGGTTGACACTTGTCCCCCATGGAACTGCATGTGTTCCACCAGCACACATCACCCTTGTACATCCTCCCCTTGCTAGAAACTTAGGATAAAACATAAAATGCACATGTCTTTTTGGAATAATATTAAAATATTATTCCCAAGCTTAAGCCCCCTAGGCTAAACACTTAGCCCCTTTTTCCCACCTTCCAGCCCCTAATTCCTTGCCCTTTCTATGGATGCTTAGTCCCCCTTCACTCATTCATCATGGTTAGTCTACCCATGGTGGTGTTAATATTTTATTAATGTGCTACATACATTCATATACAAAATTATGCCCTTGGCCTCCAACCCTTAGGCTCCCTGGCCTAACAAACACATAAGCCACCAGCTTATAAAAAACTTGGCTCACCAGCCTATAAAACATAATTACAATTTCTTTCAGAACATGGTTTGCAACGGGCTCGGCCTTGGGGACACTACAACCTTACATAGAGAATGTCCCACAACCTAACGTCAACTATATCGAAGAGGAACTAGGAGTGTATTCCATCTTTGTTGAGGACGATAACATCCCCATGTAAAAAATCTATTTAGATTATGGCATGTGGCATATGCACTTTGATGGTTCATGCTCTAATGAAGGTAACAGTGTTGGCATTATCTTGATTTATCCTATAGGAAAAATCCATAACTTTTCTTACCAGTTTGAGTTCGCTTGCACTAACAATGTCACTAAATTCAAAGCCTTGTTATTAGGCATTGGAAATGCTTATAACCTTGGTTGTGGTCACCTTTCAGCTTTTTAGGATTCCGAGCTTGTTGTGAATCTTGTGCATAAAATTTATTCTCCTAGAAACAAGTTGATGAAATGATACACCCAAACTGTTTGGACGCTTATCTCAAACCTTTTATCTTTCAACATCACTCATGTTAAGAGGGAGTTAAATTCAATGGCTTATTGGTTGGCATTTTTTGCAGCCTCCCCTAATCGACAACTTCTGCCACACAGACCTGATTGTACCTTTCAATCCCTATATCGTCTACATATCCTCGACAATATAGAATCTTAGTAGGTCTTCCCTAACAACAAGAGACTTTGTGATTTTATTCAAAGTGAATTGTTTAAGCCTAAGGAAATTATATCCATAGAAGATAACAAGATTCCTAAAGGCTTGACTCCTCTAGAGAGTTCATTTTCTTTGAGTGATGTAGGAAACAAGGAGAAACATAAAGAAAAAGAGTCGAGAAGGAAGGTGGGTGAAACCATCTCCTTGAACATTGAGACACCCGAGACTCTAAAGAATGTTAAAATAGGTGCCAAATGTTCAGATGAGGAGAGAGTGAAGTTTGCCAAGCTGCTTGGTGAATTTCAGGATATTTTTTCTTGGTCGTATGAAGATCTTTGTGGTTTTGATCCTGGTCTGATATAGCATGCCATCCCCATTCAAGAAGGCATAAAACCAGTCAGGAAAAAACAAAGACCCATCAACCCTGCGCTGGAAGCAACTATTCAAAAGGAGTTGGAAAAACTCTTGAAAGATGGAATCATTTTTCCGGTCAAGTATTATGAATGGTTTTCAAATCTGGTTCATGTTCTGAAAACAACTGGTCAGATCAAATTGTGCATTGATTTTCATGCATTAAATCAAGCTAGTATAAAAGACCACTTCCCTCTCCTTAACATGAAAATGATTTTGCAGCAAGTTGCAGCGTCACAAATGATGTCCTTACTTGACGAGTTTTCCGATTATAATCAAATCAAGGTAAAAAGGGTAGATAAATATAAAACCACCTTTATTACTCGTTGGGGTACCTTTGCTTATGAATGTATGCCTTTTGGCTTATCTAATGCAGGTGCCACTTTTCAAAGAGCTGTGCAATTAGCTTTTGAAGATTTGATTAGTAAGATCATTCAGATCTACCTTGATGACTTAATAGTATACTCTAAAATCCGATCAGATCATTTTGGTCATCTGAAGAAAGTTCTCATGCAATGTAGGAAATTTGGCATTTCTCTAAACCCTTCCAAGTCCATTTTTGGTGTTACCGAAGGCAAGCTCCTGGGACACATTGTCTCTGATTCAGGAATAAGCATTGATCCTGAAAGGATTGTTGCTATCCTTAATATTCCTGCTCCGACTTCCAAGAAAGATGTTCAAGCTTTTATGGGGGTTATTAACTTTGTCTGTAGATTTGTCCCAGATTTTGCGGTGATGGTCAAGCCAATTCATAATATACTTAAGCAAGACCATTCTTTTTCTTGGACAAATGATGTCAAAAATGATTTTGAAGGGATTAAGAGAGCAATTAGTTCTGCACCAATTTTGGCGAAGCCATATTTTGAGAAAGAATTCACAATATATACTAATTCCACCGAGGAGGCAGTTTCTACTGTCCTTATGAAAAATGATTACCAAGGCAATGAAAAACTAGTGGCTTACATGAGTCAAAGTTTGTATGATGATGAATTTAAATATTCTTTTATTGAAAAACATGCTTTCTCTCTTGTTAAGGTTGTTGAAAAATTTCACCATTACATCTTAGGTAAGCATACGTTGGTAAAGGTCCCCTTACCTGCTGTCAGGTTTTTTCTCTCACAAACTTATCTTCCAGGAAAGCTTGCACATTGGCTTGGCAGGATTCAGAAGCATGATTTAAATATCATGACTTCTACCACTATCAAGGGACGTGACCTAGCCATTCACTTGGCTTAGCATGCTGAGAATGGTGAAGAAATTGAGGAAGAGGATAGTTCCCTTTCATCCCTCTTTTACATTGACAATTAGATCGTCCCTGTGTCTGAACATCCTTGGTACAAGAATTTGGTTTATTATTTACAGAACCAAAGATGTCCAGAAAACTTAGACACTCATCAAAGGAGAAGACTCTGTCTTGAATATATGAGAGATGTCATCATAGGATACTTCTTATTTCGAAGATCATATGATGGTGTGCTGCTTCGCTATGTAAACAATGAAGATGCACAAAAACTGTTACAAGTTTTGTCATTCATATAGGAGGTCATTTCTTTGCCAAAACCATTTATTTCAAGATTATAGAAAAGGGTATTATTGGCCTTTGATATTTCATGACTCTTATGTTTTTTAGAGATCTTGTGACAAGTGCCAAAAATTTGCTAGGAAAGAACACCTTTCAGCCATGCCATTACAACTTGTCCTACCAGACTTTCCTTTTTCAAAGTGGGTATTGGATTTTATTGGTCCAATTAACCCCCTTTCTTCATATGAACAAGTTTTTATTTTGAAAACCATAGACTATTTTACAAAGTGGGATGAAGTTGTCCCACTTAAGTGTAGAATTCCTGCAGAAACCCCGATAGATCTAGTATTCTAGTTAAATTGAACACAAACAATTTGTTGATATTCAAGAGATGAGAGAAAGTTTTTGCTTCATAAATCAGAGAATTATATTAATCAAAAATGAATATACATGAGCAACCTTCCTCAAAAAAAAAATAGAGGAGGTGAATATATAGAATTTCCAACATCGAAATTCTAGTCAAGAAAAGCTAGAAATAGCTAAAATAGGTGTCATAAGCTAAGGGAGACCACATAGTTCGACCTAGACCACTAAAGATTACTGTCACACACTCATTAATGTCCACAATAGTTAAGTGATGTGCATTATCTCACTTAAGCTCACTTAACTGACAAGAGAAGTAGTTCCAACTCACTTAACTGACCCGAAATAGTAGTTACTAATAATAGTAACGGCAAAAATCATTAATTAAGGAATAAATATCTCACTCAAAGAGGAGGTACACATTCCATAATAATAGATGATTTTTTGCATGGGGGAGTTGGAATAAATCATGAATATATCAAGAAAATCAAGAATAAATCGAGAAAATCAAGAACCGGGAGTTGAGTCTTGATCTAAAATTAGCAGTTTTCCCTAAAATCTAGGGATGAGGCGCTCTTCTTCTCTATGTGGCCAAATTAGGTGAAATAAAGTGTAAATGATTGTATTAACCAAGATCTAGGAGTCTAAGCTAGGTATAAACTAATGTAAGTTAGGGATATGCTCCAACATTAAGCATTCCACAAACGATCAAGTAATTTCTTTCCTTGAAAATAATATTTTTTCTAGATTTGGTCTTCCATTAGAAATTATTACAGACAATGGCCCCGCTTTCATTTCTGCTAAGATGACTCAATTTCTAGCAAAGTTGGGGGTTAAACATTTTACCTCATCAGCTTATTACCCCAAAGGAATCGAGAAGGCCGAGTCTACCAACAAAAATCTGGTAAGAATCGTCAAAAGGCTCATCGAAGATAAGCCTCGTCCGTGGCACACTCTCCTCACTTATGCCCTCTAGGAAGATCGGACTACCGCCAAGGTAAGCACTGGTTGTACTCATTTTCATCTTGTTTATGGTCAAGAATCCCTCTTGCCAACCAAGCTGTAACTTTCTTCCTTAAGGTTCATGTTATAGATTGAAGAATTAAATTCTCCAAATGTTTCACAAAGGATAAACACACTACTAGCTTTGGAGGAACAAAGGATGTTTGCTTTGGATAATATTAAAAGGAGACAACAAACTATTAAGAAGTATTTCAACAAGAGTTTCAATACTGTCAAGTTTAAGGTCAATGAAAAAAAAATTCTATGGGATTCGGCTTGTTAGCACAATAATTTACAGCCAGAAGAGGGCTGCCTCTCCATAAGCAACTAAATAACCTATAACAGGTTAAACAGAGGCTTTCATCTATCAGCTCAAATTTCTTGATTAGTCTCATCATATGGAAAAGCATAGATATTCTGTAGCACCATGGTGCTGTGGAATTGTCTATATAGCATGGTATGTCATTTTACTACCTAGAATGTTACCAAATCTATTAAGTGGTGTAATGATGGTGCTCTGAATTCCATAGGTTGTTACCAAATCCATTTTCATATCAGATGCTAACAAATATGTCAACGTTGAAGTGATGTAGCTGCGAATTATGATGGCGCTACTGAATTTCACATAGGCACACCAAGATGGCGCTACCAAAAGGCACTACCAAAATTTTGGGAGAGACCAAATTGTGCAAAATTATTTTGCAAGGACGCTTCTGCCAGGTTTGTGTGACTAACTTAAAACTTGGATTTTGAACAATTGAGAAGGTATTTTTGAAAACTAGAGGAGGTTTTTGTTCATAACATTCCAAATAACAAAAACCTTTCTCAGTTTTTCAAAATGTGTTATGGTTTGATACATATTAGACATAGAAGTGGCTCTACCAATTGTTTTACAGCGGTGCTACTGAATTTCCTGTAGCGGTCACAGTTTTGATATTCGCCTCGTTGGGAGGTTGCCACCTGTCAAGGAGGATTCAAATGGATTCTCAAGGATAATTTAGACATCAAGGGACACCTGCACCTAGGATTTAGCTCCATCAAAGGCCTCATGAAATGAGGTGCAAACAATTTATTAATGACTTCCAACAAATTCCTTAAAATTATCAGTTTGTTGGATTTTTGTCTCTTTGATTGTTGCCACCTATCTCCAAGTCTTAGAATCCAATGGAGGAGATGGGATTCGACCTCCTAAGTTTATTTGGATGCTATTTTCTATTTAAGGAAGGATATATCTCTTGGATAAGGGATTCATGAGCCAAGAGAGGTTAAAGAGAGTAGGAGCAGGCAGTTTTCTTGTGTGTGTTCATTTGTAAGCTTGTGGGAATTTTATGATTATAAGCATTATTGCTATTGGAGAATCATGAGAGATGTGATTTCAGAATGTAACCTTTTGTTTATATTTCTTCTTATTTGAATATATTGCAGATTTGAGGATCAAAGGCTGCCAATGATTTATGGATCCCTCAGTAGAAGAGGATATACTATATTTTGCCCATCAGTCATTGTTTATATTCAAGTATTTGTTGATTCATTAAATTGAGAGGATCTATGTTTAGTGAACATTCTACCTTATGTTTTCCTTCTTCATTCTTCCACTTATCAGCATATAATCTTGTTTTCTGTTGAGCATCTTTTGTGCCTTCGATGAGTAGGATGTTTGTGACTCCATTGCCCATTGGTGTAGCCTATTGATCTGTAGTTTTTTGCCCTCTCCCTTTCTTTATCCATCTTGTTGATCCACCTATTCAAAACCAAAATTATCTTTTAAATTCTGATGGGTGTTGAGCTTACACATTAGCAGTCAAAGTGTGACTTTCAATGCTAACATTTTTGGCGACTCCACTGGGGAAGAGACAAATTAAATGGCTATGAAGGCTATCCCTGCCAGGAGGTTTGCCCCACTCAATTTATCAGCCATAGATGGTTATCCACATCATGTGCCTCAAATTGATGAATGGAAAGATCTGCTGCCCAAATTTTATGAAGGTGAGGATGACAACCCTTTGGAGCATGTTCATGTATTTCATGCTTTGATGCAACAGCTTGACATCCATCATGAATATATATTGATGAAAATTTTCATGTATTCATTGGAATTCTATGCAAGGCAATGGTATAGAAAACTCTCTGCTTCTAGTATTTCCTCTTTGAAGGACTTTCATGATGTTTTTTATTCTCATTGCAAGATAATTTATCCAGCTGAAAGACTTTTTGAGAATTGTTGTGAGGGGTATGCATCATATATTTAGGATTTAGCAAGTGATTCCTCTAGCAGTGATGATGAAGGGGATGATTGCAGAGAGCGGGACTTAGATGATGAGTTTCATAATGATTTTCATAAATTTGAAGAACAAATGCATCATTAATGTCAAAATATAGGTCCCCAAGAGAAAGATCAATAGGTCCCCAAGAGAAAGATCAATGTGGACAATCCATCATTTCTTTTTCTCCTCCTTTTCTCGATTCTTTAAGTCAAGAGGTTATCTTAGGTTCAAATTTATTTCATCATGAGGATAGTGTTGCAGCTTGTCACTACCGAATTCATAGCTTACCAGTTGTTGTTGTAATCCCCCAGTGTGCCATGATTTGTCAAGTTTTGATGACTATGAGGATGTTTCTCCTGAACAACCAGATGTCCCAACTATTGTACTAATCCCCTCAGCCATTAATAGTCAAATGGTCATTGATTCACCTTTGTATGATGATTATGAAGATGATTTTCATGAACAATGTGTTGAAGACCTCATATCAAAGAAGTACCCTTCCCATCAAAGCAACAATAGCTTGTTTCAACTCTCATGTCATATTTTTGTTGCTGAAAAAAGAAGAAAAAGATTATAATATAAGTTTAGAAGGTGAAAAACTGAGAAATTGGGACCATAAGCCAATCTATGATGAATATCCATCACAATTAGAAGATAAGACAAAAGAATGTAGTTTCCCAAATACTTCTAATTGTAATGAACTGCCCTATAAACCCTCTATTCCTCTTGAAGACACAAGCTCAGTTTCATCAAGAAGCCAAGATCAAATGCCATGTGATCAGATGAGAGAGGTTGAAATTAAAGAAAGAAAAGAATCACTAAGCATTTTTCCTAATACACCTCATGATCAGGAGTGGACCAAGGCCATATGCATTGAGGATGAATCATAAAATCAGCAAGAAATGCAACAACCAAGCACAGTGGAGGAAAGACCTAATCCAATACTTTTCCTTTTTACACAAAGCAATGTCGTAGGGGAAAGTATTGATGATGTTTTTCAGGATCCATTTGCATCATGTCTGCAAGCAGTAAGTGAGTCTAGGCTCACTGATTTCTTCAATTGAAAGTGTATTGCCAAATGTTTCTTTGATGTGCCTTTAAGTAGGAATCCATGAGCCAAGAGAGGTTAGAGAGAGTAGGAGCAGGCAATTTTCCTGTGTGTGTTCATTTGTAAGCCTGTGGGCATTTTATGATTATAAGCATTACTACTATTGGAGACTCATGAGAGCTGTGATTTCAGATTGTGACCCCTTTTTTTATATTTCTTCTTATTTGAATATATTGCAGATTTCAGGATCAAAGGCTGCCAATGATTTATGGATCCCTAAGCAGCAGAGTATCTATTGTATTTTTCCCATCAGTCATTGTTTATATTCAAGTATTTGTTGATTCATTAAATTGGGAGGATCTTTGTTTAGTGAACATTCTACCTTAAGTTTTCTTTCTTCATTCTTCCACTTATCAACATATAATCTTGTTTTTTGTTGAGCATATTTTGTGCCTTCGATGAGTAGGATGTTTGTGACTCCATTTCCCATTAGTGTAGCCTATTGATCTACAGTTTGCTTCCCTCTCCCTTTATTTCTCCATCTTGTTGATCCACCTATTCAAAACCAAAATTATCTTTTACTTCTGATGGGTGTTGAGCTTACACTTTAGTAGTCAAAGTGTGACTTTCAGTGCTAACACGGCTCATGCTGATAGGGGAAGACATACAAAATTTCAGAAATTATGGCTTGATCCTTTCAAGATTGGTTTTGTCTTAGGTACAAATTCTTACATTCTGAAGAATTTATAGGAGTGATTGTTTTCCTATAGCACTAACGATTCTCACTTAAAGAATTACGTGGAACCAACTTGAAAAGCTCTAACATTATCTGAATTTTCTGTATTTTAGTAGTCTAGCCCTATTTTGAGTTTTTATTTTTTCCTTTTCTGCTTACAGTAGTTGATTTATGTTTTTTGTTTAAACATTTCCTACTGCTTTTTACTTTTTTGTCACTTTATTTTTGCTATTTTAATTTTCTGCAATTTTATTCTGTTTGATTTTGCATTTTGTCATCTTTTCAGTCGAAAATAAGATGTTGAATCAATTATGTCACAATGAAACTCCTGCGAGATATTGTTAGTCAATAAAAATTAGGCTTACATGGATGTTATGATGTTCCCCTAAAGACACACTTGAATTTTGTATCTATCTTCACTGTTGTCTTATAAAGAGATTGGTTATCTCCCGCTTCTTCTTTCTATTTCTTCGTCCATTTGAGAAATAAAAGAGCAGATCCATTATTTTTTATCCTTGAAATAAGAGTTGATTATGGTTGAATGATTATGCATACAGGGATAAACCCCCTCATACTTAACATTTTTCATAAGTTATTCCCAAATTCCTAGGCATTTTTCCATTAAATCCTCTCACTTCCCCCTGTTGCATAATTATTCTGGTTTCATCTTCTAAAATTACTATTCTTGGTCTACAAGACCATGAGTTCTGAGTTCTAAATATGTTGAAAACAAATTTCCCTGTGGAGTCGCCAGTTTGTTGACGATTAAAAATCGTCACGAAGTTTTTTCCCGCAAAGTGTTGCTAAAGCCTATTATTATAAAGCTAAATAATACTAGTAGGTGGGACCCCCTTCTAGATTGGAGATCAGGTCTGGTTCTTATTTAATGTTATGCTACTGTTCGACACTACTTACATGGTTGATGACATCTTGTTTTTATTGGATAATGGATCAGACGCATTATACGTGTTCTTTGTTGCTCCAGGCTCAAGTTTCATGTTACAATGACCTATGTTATTCATGGTTACCATTACTGTCTATTGTTGGATCTATTACTTGTGAAACCTGCAGTAGACATATGTTAATAACAACAAATAAACGAAAAATTAAAAGGAGACTAAGAAAAGAGAACAAAAATGCAAGTGAAAGGAACTATTCTATACTAACATACTACACTATATGCATTAAAGGGATCGTGGTAAATCCTAGCTAACATATGATAGCCATGTGATTTATTGAATTTATATAGAAACATAGTTGGCATGCATAGTTGAAATGGTAATATGTGATGTGGGTGGCGCTCTTGGCAATTAAGGGTTGTTTGTCTCGATCCATGGTTTAGATTGGATGATTTGTTGAGTTATTGACTGGTGCATACTAAGAAATTAAATGAACTTGAGTGTGGATGTGACGTGCATTTACTACACGTCACCCTTACTCCCTACATTGGACGCCACCCTAGTCGAGCTATTGTTCAACCTTGTTTCTTTGGTTATGCTCTGATTTCTTAGCAGAGAGGAACCACCGACCAACTCATGTTTTAAGGTGTTTGATTATAGGTATGTCTTTTTTTGGCCATTCATGAGTCTACTCTAGTTATGAAATAGATATTGGCTCAGGTGTATTGGTTTGTTCTTTCTTTAAGTATTGCAACAGAGCATTGATGGTTTTCTCTGCAATAATTTTGAAGTCATAGTGTTATTAGTCATACTGGGTATTAGCAGCCATAAGGGCTCTTTGTTATCCTTGCTAGTTTGGTTGGAGGGTTTTTGTTGACTAGATGTCTTCACGCATTCGTATCACTATATCTAGTCTTTGGCTTTTATGGGTTTTAATGGTTGGAAGCACCTTGGTCACTGCGTTTTGTTTACTTGGGAATTGGTTTGTTTTCACCACTAAAGGTCACGCAGTGGGTTATTTTTTTTTTCTCGACCCTGTCTTCACCTCAGCGTTGTTGTTTTTTGAATGGAAAAACACGAGGGTTATACCCTGTGTGTGTTAAGTATCATTACCAAGCCAAATTGGAGCCTCATTCCTCTATTATAGCCTCTCATGTCACATGTTTTCGTCACCTGTCCACAAAGTAAGTTGTGGTTTTCTTTATATATGCGTCATTGGTCTTGGAGGTTCTCACCTTTGAAAGGAGTTGGCTCTATTTTTCCCTATGTTGGCCACAAAGAAAACCCTTAACTCCTCCAGTCTGAGGGTTGATAGAGAAGACCGTCGGGTCTGTTGGGTTTATTATTGGTTATTGTTGATTGGTATGTATTGTCGACAAAATTTAGTACAGGATCACCCAATTGGTTATGTGACAATCGTATTGGTTTTGGGATCTAGCCACTGCCTGTGTTATTACAATGGATACACCCTGCATGGTTAATTGGACAGATCAAATACATAGTAACCCTCCTGGTGTTTTGATAACCCAATATTGTTCTTAATTGAGTCAGTCACAACGTCACTTCATGTCAACGCGAAGGTATGTGTGGTTCCCATAGCATGTCAGGTCGGGTTGTTACGACAGTTCAAGTATAGCCTCGTCATTGAATTGGTTATTGAAGTTTTGGGTTGATACACAGTCACTGTCTTTTGCGTTGGAAATTATTGGGATGTTAAACTCGGCATTAGTTACAAATGTTTATTGATGTGCGCACGTAATGCATTTGTATGTGTGGTGTTCCTACACCACGAATAATTGGTCACTGTAACTATGAGTTTTGTTTTTTGGGGCCAAATGGTTATTGCAGACGGGATGACTATAGCAAATCCATCCACTGTATGCGTTATGGTTATTTGATTGCATCATTAGGGATGAGCCTGAGTTTTACACAACATGGTTGATTGCAGTTTGATTAATTTGAAGCAATACTGTATTAAGTTGATAGCTCGGCATGATGTGTTGAGTTAATACTATGACTATGTGTTTAGAAGTGTAAAATGAAAATGTTGCATCATGGTGTTTTGGGTGTCTGTCCACTGTGTATGATATGAATATTTTGGGTTGCGCACTTAGAGATAGTCGCAGAGTTTTAAACTTGGCCTTGTTTCAATACGATTATTTGTATTATGGAGTCAAACATGCTTGTTGCCTCGTTGTGTTGGATGAATAAACCAACATTTTAAAATGTTTAGGGTCGAGGAAAAATTTGGACCTGTAAGTCACAGGAATGAAATTGCGTTTTTGTGTGAGTTGAATGGTGATTGGTTACTTGGGTGTTTAAATGACAAGCCGAGATATTTTAAAAATGAATATGGATCATTGTGTTGACTGTCCATTGGGTATGTTAAATGAATTTCATGCACAGTGACAGGCACGAGTACTCTGACAGTATCACCACAGTGCAGTTTGATTATTAAATAAATATAGAGACAAAATCGAGCATGATTTTTTTTTCCTACATTTGATGAGCAAGTGAAAGTAATGGACTGTGTATTTTTATTGAAAATTGCTTATGGATAAAGGGTAGAAAACAAATCTCCCCTACAGATTGTTGTGGAATGATTACTGTTTTGATTGATTGGAACTGTGTGAATATTTGGTTATGAACAGTGAACTAGTTAATACACAGTAATTGTTATTAGGTCACAATGATCATTTGGTTGATGTATCTCCTTTTGAAAGAATGATTATATGGATTACTTGATTAATTTTATGAATAGTAACCGCTCTCATAACCCCACCATTATTTCACTTTTCACTAATTAAAATCCCATCGCCTTCCCACATTCATTTTTCACTCCTTGTTCTAAAATTGATTATAGTCAAGAAAATTCTGTTGGCGGTATCAATGTCTTGGTTGAATTACAATGATGCTTCCTTTGGTTTATAGTTGATTGGTGTTGTCTTTGAGCAATAACCGTATATTCCCCCCCATTGAATCATGTTTCGCTCAATACAAACCCCTCACATATCCCAGGACCTTTTACTCACCTCCTGCTCATTGATGAACAATTAAACAATTTGTATGGATTGGATTGCATGAGTCTGATTTATTGCTGAGCCAAATATATTTCATATTTTTAAGGAGTTATCATGTATGGTTATTAAGAAGATTATTTTCTAATCAATCACACATACAGGAATGAGCTATTCAAATAAAAGGTTGAAAACTGAGGCCTACTACACTTCTGTCAAAGAGAAGGCCACGACTGTCCCTCCCCCATCTTTAGATAATTTTGGTAAATATGTGTCCTCCCACTTGCATTGGAAGGATGACTGCTCTCGTATGATCAGCAAAGATGAGGCTTAAATATTCCACATAGCCTAAAGCAGGTTCAGAAGGACTAAAGGATGATAGCCTCAACAAGGGAAAGATTTCCTCACAAACCGGGAAATATGGATCTTAAGTTTTCTTTTATTATTGATGACGGTTGACTTCAGATTTTCATATAGCATGATTTTTGGATATGATAGTAATATATTTTGGAAAATAATTGCAAACATTATTGAGATAAATTTTCAAATGTTAATATGATAATGGGAGCTACAAGGAGGTGTGTTTTTTCTTATTTGACTAGTATGTTATGATTGTTAAGAACTAATGGGAGTCACAAGGGGTCCCACCTACTAGTTATTATTTATGTTTAACCCTTATTATGATTACTACTTTTCCCCCTTAAATAAAAAGTTGGTTGAGTCTTTAGTTAACTTAACTAATGAGGTGCTTCAACTACCTCAACCAATTCTGATTTGCTTAAAGGCAAAATGAAAGGGAGGAACAAAGGGAGGATAGAAGCAAAAGCATACTAAGGTTTGTTCTTTGAGTTTATGTTGAGATAGTTCATTTTTCATTCATTCTTTTATTAATGACAAGGCTAATTCTCTTTTATGATAGCAAGGTCTTATTGTAGACAACAATATTCAGGGTTGAATTACATCATTTAGACACTTGATTTTTAGAGGTGTTGATCTATCTTTAATAGTCTGTGTAGACTTGTCTTTTTGTGAATTAGTTTCATGACTGACAAAGGATATTGTGCAGAGTCGAGTGGGAAACAATCTATGGCAAGCTGATCCAGCTTTTAGAGTTCAGTTTTTGGTTTTCTGTCAGAGGTCCTTTTGTATGTTCCATTGGGGATATCTAAGTTTGACTTTGGTCCAAAATTTTTGTATGAGATTTTGTAAAGAAAATGACTCTTTGGTGAATTGGAATGAAATAAAGGATTGCTTTATGTCTCATCTGTCTTGATTATCATCTTGGTGTCTTTACTTCTGTCTTTACATTCATTTTAGCAACTGTATATTCAAAAAATTACATAAAAGTAAATTTACAACAAGTTTTATATTGATAAAAGACTAGCCTAAGCACTTGTAATTAATACTTGTGAGTTAGGATGTTATTTTTGTTGGCTATAAACATAGGGTGATATTCCCGTCTATTTTGATTTAGCCAAGCATAATCTTAAAATTCTTTAGTAAGATCATTTCATATCTTTTCCTCAACATACGTGACCTAACAGTTATGCAGCACACGTACATACACAGGATGTTCCATTACATCCCACATACATCGGGCTTGGTGCACAAAATTTAAAATTTCGTCGGGTTTTCGTGCCATGTCATGAGATTTGTGATCCTTGACCTTCCATATACTGGTAACGCTCTGAATCTACCCTTCAATTCCATTTGGAGGCTATAAATTCATCTATATCCAAGCCTTGAGGAGATTCAACGCATCATTGAGAGCAAAGATACTCTGAAGAAATTTCACCTCAATTGAGTCTGCATCCCTTTGTCCTAGAAAGTATGAACTTCTTGTGTTCAACCCCCAAGATCTTCCTATCTTGTAATGGAGAACTTCATTGACTCCTACTTGTGAGCTTGCCTTTGCAGAAGATTGCAGTGGTGGAGGCCTAGCTGGAGGGACTTAGTTTCTTGGTTATGATATGTGTCGTTACAGAAGTTTGTCACCTATGTACTTCTATTGATTACATTAATAGAAATACTCTTTTCTCATCCAATTGATATCTTGCAAATATTTATATTATTTTCCATGGGCGTATTTGTTGTGTATGTTAATGGATTATGTTGATTTATATGCTAACATTATATATTAATACCACATGCTTGTGTATCTTGGGTTGTTGTAGACAAGTTGCAGGTGTAAATCTTTGGGTGGCGTGTTCAACGGTGATCTTCTTCGGACGTTCGGATGAGGTAGGATTCTAGCCTTCTCTTGTTATCCTTTCATTTATACAACATACTTGATATTAGAGTTGATTTCGCATGTCATTCCATCTGTTGTGGTTCGCCTCTAGCCATGGAGATATTTTCCTTGTAACACTTTGTCCTTATTATCTTCTTTCTTCAATATTTGGATAGAACCTGGCTCTTTCCCTTGGAACTTTGCAAGATTTTATTTGTATTCATCTATCCTTGGGAGTAGCATGTCTATGCAGTCCTCCTACATGAAAGGTAAGTCTCGTGGATCATACTCAATGGTGTCTGAAAATTCATCAAACTCATCCTCACTTGTATAATAAGGATTGTTGGGATCCATCACATGCTTGTTGACTCACTCTCGACTGTATAATCCCTCAAAGGTGCCATCTCCGATGGGAATGTGTCTATGGGTGAATTCCATGCTAAGGAAACCTCTAAGGGAAGCAGACCAACTCCTCGATAAGAGAATTCCCCAAGCATCTAGGACATCAATTACTACTATGTTCATAAGGAGGATGATATGTGGAAAATCAATCAAGAAGACCTCAATGTTCTCACATAATTCATAAACCTTGACCCTCTTGGAATAAATTTCGTATACATTTCCTTAAGGTCGGGTCGTCTTCAAACCAAGTTGTTACATCACCTTCAGAGACATGAAATTTGATGAGGCCGCAGAGTCTAGCATACAATTATTTAAGCGGAGGCCATTCATGCCCAAGGAAAGATAGAAATGAGGGATGTTGTCCTTTTGTTGATCAAGATACATGGTGTTCAAAATAATTGGAGGATCCTCCTTCTCAATTGGTACCTTTAATAACTTCAATAATTCCCTCCTTACAGAAGGTATTTTGCATATTTCTATCACAGGAACCATCATAATAAACTTTCCAAACATGGTTGCAACATCTATGTTCAACTGAATATCATATCTGGGAGCTAGCCTTGGAAGAAACTGATGTACTGGAGGTGGAAGTGGTGGGACCACCTTCTCTGTAGATGGAGGAGGAGTGGTAGGTAGTGTTGGAGGTGTTGAAGATTTATTTCTTCTTGTGTATGTCAAATATTCCCTCTTCCTTAATTCCTTCCTCTAATCATCTGTCAACTGATTCAAATCCCAGAGCCTCCCCTCTCTTGTCCCTGTCTTCTAGCTTCGTCGATCTGTTCCTATGTGGCATCTTCCTCTTGGAAGTTACAAATCATATCCATGAAATTCATACTATCAGAAGAATCTCCGTCTCATCGGGGAAACTCATCCTCTTGGTGAGGCTCTTAGAACGAAGAACACCACGATGTTTGTTTTGTGTCAGCCCTTCTAACTGGTTTCAAAGTATTAGGGGCCTTTGCCTCTTGTTGAGGCCTTGGTTTCGAACAAGTGGCATCCCTTTGTTGCCTAGTAAATTAAAGTATGGGGTTGGATTGATTTCTCTCCAAAGTGGTTAATCGACCCATGATTTGATTATGTTCTTGGACAAACTAAGTACTCATATGATCTATCTTCTGAGTCAAGAGGGAAATTTGATCAGGAGTACTGCTATTGGAAGCCTTAGTCTTTTCTTCGACCTTGACATGAGGATATTAAAAAGGGTCAACCTTTGAGTCAAGGAGATTTTCTTCAAACTCTGCACCGTACTCTTTGTCTTGTGCCAAAGTGGTGGGCTTCTTGTCCTTCAGAATGAAACAAAATTGTCCACTAAATAATTTATATCGAGGAGACGAACAACTGCAACTATGGGACACAAATATGTCGGGATTTGATTGTATAATTTGTCAAACCAGGGGTCAAATTCACTTACTGTCTCATTATCCTTTTTCTTTGTCTGGTTGAAATGAGCTACAATAATCCCATTGTATTTCTTCATCATCCATCTGTTCTTGAATAACTTGGCAAAATCCTCATAAGATGTTATGTGATTGTTAGGTATCTCTCTGAACCATCTCTGAGAATCTTCAGTCTAAGATGAGGTTAGTAACCTCATTGCTACATCCTCAGGTTCCACTTTTTCATTTTCCATGTCTCGGCCTATGGCGTAGAGATGATCATCAACAATGGTAATATTATTTCTAGGACACTTTAACAACCATTTGTGAGACTCTTTAGACATTGTGTTTGGGTATCTAGGGATGGTGGCCATGTTCAAGGGTTTATAAAGGTATTTTACCCAAGGGTGAGCTATTGGAGCAAGGGGAAGGGTATTGTGGAAAAGGGTTTTGACAACATGAGACATGAGGGGAGACCTTCTTCAGTAAACCTTAGAAAGTTTGAACCTCCTTGGGGGGAGAGTATTAAGAGAAGATGGATTTTGGGAGGGTGGAGTCACCAGATGAACTTCAAGAATATCTCATTGAAGGTGGAAGGGGAATGTCCTTTTGGTGGAGTCGTTAGGAAAGCTAGGTGATACAGGGGATCAAAATTTGCTCAAAAATCAACGTTCTTGGAATCACTTCAAAACGGACATGTGCATAGGGCTCGTCATTACAAACCTAGTGCAACTTGAATGGGCTCAAATGAACATCGTATGAGCAAGATATCACATTCTATTTATTTTTCCAAACAAGAAAAGTTTTGTTGAATGTTCAGTCTGTATAGTCCGTATAGTGCTGACATGGAAGCTGACCATACAGGTCGTACGGTCGTACAGTGATGTGGCAAAGGAGTTGGCATGTTGAATCAATAGGCTCGGTGGCAGACATAGGTGAATCATTTTGTGACAAGTGACATCTTCTGGGAAAATGATATGGTGCCACGTGGCCCAGCCATGGGTTTCCACATGGCACCTCCAATTTGGTTGATGAGGTAAAATTTTATGACTACATAGGAGTCGAACCCACTATCTCTGGGCAGGGGGGGACTGACTTGGCAGGGCCGGGCTACCAGCCCACCCACGGTGTTCCTTGTTAGTTATGTTTTAAATCAAATAATTGAATTGCAAATTTATTTTATTTGGCAGATTACAAGGCTAGGGCCTATCCCCAACCCCCGGTGCACATACCATACGCCCTTACCATGTGTCAACTATTTAATACCTAGCGCGGCCTGTTGCAAAATGTTATCCCGTGGTTCTTTACAACATGTGACATTTCCATATAACTTGATGTGGGTTTGTTAACACTCTAGGTTTAGCCCGCGGTTCTTGTAACTGTTTCATATGACCCTTTTCCATTAAAACCTTCGCGCGCATTCTTTTGTAAGGTTTAGCCCCTTTTTGGTTTAAACCCCTGGCATATTACATACCATATAACCTTGCACTCAAATGTTGGCACGAGATTTTTGGCATGGGGGGTTAACACTATTCAATGGGCATCGTGCCACACGCCCGCCACTTGTGAGCATGACAATCACTCATGCAAACGGGCCCGGATTAGGTGCTGAGACGTGGCCACATGCCCCCATGCGACCTACACCTTTGTCGAAAGGGGCGCTAATCCCATTAACGGTTCAACATATTGCTCTGTTTTGTGGGATGTGAATGTGTGCTGAGTTTTAGGTCCAGTAACATTGCAGGAGCCAGGTTGGTCATTCACAGGTGTGTTTTGGCAAGCAGGTACAACAAGCTTGAAGGGGAAAACTTCCAAGAGGTGTAACTTCTTCATTTTTTGGCCAAACCAGGTGCCAAAAAATCCCAACTAGGGGTTTTTGGACATTCTGGAGCCATTGGAGCCATCAATTTTGTATTTTACGCACTACAATAGAACTTTTTAAGCATAATGAAAATGATCCAAGGGAAGCTGGACCAGGATATGTAGCCTAAGAGAGGGGTGAAATCCTTTATCATTTGATGTGTTATGTGTTCATTATTGATGGTTTTTATCTGTTTGATATGTTGTTCTTGTTTAAGTAAAACTCATTGAAATTATGTGTTAGTAAACTGATCCAATTACCCAAACACATGCCATTCTACACTTGCAATTTAAATAGATAAGTTATTTTCATTTTAAATATCTATTGGAAACATATTCATTCCATTTTCAGATCAGTTGGTATCAAAGCTTTGTTTTTTGAAGGCTTGATTGTTTGCAAGTTGTTTTGTTTTCTGATGCTTACCAGGTTGAAGCTCACAAGAGGAGAAGGTCAACTTGTAGAGATAAGTTCTCAACTGGTAAGAAGGAGAACTATCAAATCACCTCAAGTTTCAAGGATATATTCACCAAGTATGGCTCATGAGGAGAGCCATGGAACTCTTCCTTTAGAGGAGGAAACTTTCAAGAAAGCCTTCTTTGATATGGTTGAAATGGTGAAAGTGTTATTTGATGAAAGAAATGAAAGATTGCAAGGTGAAATCTCCAACCCTCCAAAGGGAAATGGAGACAGTGGTGATAAAACTCCAAAGGGAAATGGAGGAAGTGGTGATTCTCCACCTCCTTCACCTCCATCTTCCACCTCTTCCACCATTTCACAACCACCTCCAAATTCTCCAAAAGGACATGGTAAAACTCCTTTACAAACTCCTTAGCTTAAGCTTGATATTAAGTTTGAATTGCCAATGTATAATGGAGAGGTAAATGCTGAGAAATTAGATAAATGGATTCGTCAGAATCCAGTGTATTGTAGGATGCAAAGAATCACAGATGATGAAACTAATATTCATCTTGCTTCTTTAAGATTGGAAATTGCAGCATTCATTTGGTGGGAAGACAAAACTCAAGAGGACATGAAGAAACATGGTAAAGTTTTATCCTCTTGGAATGATTTTATTGTTGCAATTAAAAGGCAATTTTATTCATTAGCATACATACAGAAAGATATTAAAGATTGGCAAAACTTTAGGCAATCCAAAGGGAAAGATGTGCAAAGCTTCAGTCAAGAATTTAGGAGAAGAGCTTTGGTTTTGGGTGTAGATTTTTCTTCACAAGATACTTTGCTCAAATACATTGGATGTTTGCATAGCTACTTGAGGCATACCATACTTATGTTTAACCCTTCAAATATAGATGAAGTATGTGTGCATGCTACTCATTTAGAGGCAAGATGATGGAATGAACCTCAAGAAGGCAACAATAAGTCTTTTAATGGATACAAGGGAAAGAGGAAGTTTGAAGGAAATGGAAAGAAAAATGCTTAAGTAAAGAAAGAGAGAGAGAAACTCTCATGTAAACATTGTTCAAAGGATGGCCATGATGAAGACCATTGTTGGAAAATTCATCTTGAAAAGAGACCCAAAAAGTTCAACAACAAAGATAATCCAAACATTCCTGCAACTGTACAACAAGATTTAGGATTTAATTCAGAAGATGAAACGAAAATCACAACCATGGGTTTACAAGGTAAGAATTATGTTGCAAGTACTAGTTCTTCAAATTCTGCCATTAATGAAACTCAACATGAAATAGAAAGGACAGAGCTTTTCCACATAAGGGTAATTTCAAAACATACCAAGATAGATACTCATTTTGATACGAGATCACAAAAAAACCTTATTTTTGAAGACATTGTCAAGAAACTAGATTTGGAAACTACTCCTCATCCTAAACCATACCCTTTAGGTTGGATACGTGAGAATGCCAAATTGCATGTGACAAGAAGGTGTAAACTCGGATTTGCCATCATTGCAAACTATATAGATGAGGTAAAGCTTGATGTTATTCCATTGGATATTTGTGGTATTATGTTTGGAAGCCCATACTTATATGATAGGAAATTCATTTTCCATCGTCATGAGAACAAGTATCATTTGTTTAAAAATGGAGTTGAGTACATTGTTAGAGCACATACAAAGAAGATGAATTAGTCACTTACAAATGTTGGACAAATGAAAAGACTAGTCAATGCTAGTAATAACCTTGTACGTTTGATGATTAAACCCAAATACAATGATTAAGAAGAAGTTCTCAAAGGACGTGATGCAAAGTTACAATCCGATTTGTATGAGGTTGTTAACGAAAATATTGAGATGTTTCAAGAACCAAGGGGATTGCCTCCTAAAAGGGGTATCCAACATGAGATTCTATTGCAGCAAGAAGGTCCTCTTCAAAACATTGACATGTGCAGGATGTCAGACATGGATAATGTTGAAATCAGAAAACAAACTCAAGAGTTGCTTGACAAAGGGGTCATCGAACCAAGCACTTCACCATGCAGATCACCAATTGGTTTGATACCAAAGAAAGATTGTATATGGCTAATGTGGGTAGATTTCAGAGCCTTGAACAAGACTACAGATATGATTATTGAAGAAGGCATATGGAAGAACGCTTTGAGATCAAAGAAAGCTCCATTGCATGCCTTGACAAGTTTTGTTTTCCACTTGGTTATAAGGTATAATAAATACTTTTATGATAAAGTTGTTGATATGCTTACTAGGCCTATTGTTAGTGCTTTAGTTATTTTCAAGCATAATCCTATCATACATAAGAGCTATTTGGAACAATGTGCTTTAGATGCTAATGGAAATAATGTTTATGAAACTTTATGTCGTACTAACCAAATTGAGGAATTGGATTCCTATGTACATGGTAAACTTTTGTATCTTGGAAAGCTATGTTTTTCATAGGGTGAAAGAGTCAACATGATAAGGGAAGCACATTCTTCTCTTGTTGCTGGCCATTTTGGTATGGGCAAGATGGTGGCTATATTGCAAAGAAAGCATCCTAAGTTTTGGGCTGAGCATCTACATTACTTTCAGCATGTTTATAACCAAGCCAAGAAGTTCATTGAACCAGTTCAGTTTGTGCAAAAAACCATTCAAGAACAATTGAGAAAGAGCCAAGCCAAGTACACAGCAAGGCATGACAAGTTTTGTATTGGTCTCAAAGGCACCAATCCAAGCAAGGATGGATGGATTGAGATTATAAAGGTGGGGGGATTGTACCCACATCTACAAATTGACTAAAAGTATCTTTTGGAGGTCCAAAAGCTTCCCAATGGGGAGGTGTGATCCAGGGGATCAAAATTTGGTTAAAAATCAAAGTGCTCGGAATCGCTTCAAAATTGACATGTGTGTAGGCCTCGTTGTTATGAACCCAACGAAACTTGAACGGGATCAAACAAATGTCGTATGAGAAATATATCGCGTTCTGTTCATTTTGCCAAATAGGCAAAATTTTGTTGACTGTGCAGTCCGTACAGTTCTGATGTGGCAGTTGACCATACAGGTCATACGACCATACAATGATGTGGTAGAGAAGTTGGCATGCTGACTCAGTAGACTCGATGGAAGACACGGGAAAATCATTTTGTGACAAGTGGCATCTTCTGGGAAAATGATATGGTTACACGTGGCACCTCCAATTTGGTTGATGTGGTAGAATTTTATGACTCCATAGGAGTTGAACCCGTGACCTTCGGGTAGAGGGAAAGTGACTTGGCAGGGCCGGGATACCAGCCTGCCCATGGTGTTCCTTGTTAGCTATGGTTTAAATCAAATAATTGAATTGCAAAACGTTTTTGTTTGGCAGATTAAAGGGTTGGGGCCTAGCCCCAGCCCACGACACACATACCATATGCCCTTACCATGTGTCCACTCTTTAATACCTGGTGCATCCCATTGCAAAATGTTAGCCCACGGTTCTTTACAGCATGTGAGCTTTCCATATAACTTGGTGGGTTTGTTAACACTTCGAGTTTAGCCCACGGTTCTTGTAACCGTTTCATATGACCCTTTTCCATTAAAACCTTGGCGCGTAGAATTTTGTAAGGTTTAGCTCCTTTTTGGTTTAATCCCCCAACATATTACATACCATATAACCTTGCACTCAAATGTTGGTGCAGTAGTTTTGGCATGGGGGGTTAACACTATTCAACGGGCATCATGTCACATGCCTACCACTTGTCAACACGACAATCACTCATGCAAACAGGCCTGGATTAGGTGTTGGGATGTGGCCACATGCCCCCCATATGACCTACACCTCCGCCCAAAGAGGAGATAATCTCGTTAACGGTTCGACAGATTGCCCCATTTTGTGGGATGCGCGTGTGTGTTGAGTTTTAGGCCCAGTAATGTTGCAGGAGCCAGGTTGGTCATTCACAGGTGCGTTTTGGCGAGCAAGTACGACAAGCTTTAAGGGGGAAAATTCCAGGAGGTGTAACTTCTTCATTTTTTGGCCAAACCAGGTGTCGAAAAAGCCTAGCTTGGGGTTTTTGAACGTTCTGAAGCCATTGGAGCCATCAATTTTGTATTCTGAGTGTTGTAAGAGAACTTTTTAAGCATAATGAAAATGATCCAAGAGAAGCTAGACCAGGAGATGTAGCCCAATAGAGGGGTGAACTTCTTTACCATTTTCTTTGTTATGTGTTCATTGTTGATGGTTTTTATCTGTCTGATATGCTATTCCTATTTAAGTAAAACTCATTGAAACTACGTGTTAGTAAACTGATCCAATTACCCAAACACATGCCATTTTACACTTGCAATTTAAAGAGACAAGTCTTCTTCATTTTAAAGATCTATTGGAAACATATTCATTCCATTTTTAGATCTCTAGGGGACAACATTGAGATGGATTTCCAAAGTGTCATTAGGGATCAAAAGAGGATTCAAAATCCTCCCCAAAAACGATGCCAAAATGTTATCGCACAAGTTGTAGGTTGATAAAAGCCCGACCCAAACCACAATATGGTGACAACTAAGAGAACACCTACCCAATGTCGCCTTTGATATGCATTCCCACCACTTTAGAGATAAAGTAATCACATCAAGGGGGGGATCTCGGTGACCTTGGGGGAAATGAGATGGAAGATGAAGAGATGATGAAGTATCCCCCTATAGTTCAATGATGGAAGGTAAAAAGGGCTTGAAAATAGTCTCGTAGGTGGTGAAAGATGCACCACAATATAAAAGACCTGTCAAGAAGTGATTGTACTTGCCTGAAACACAAGGAGAACAAAGATACAAGCCCAATAATGTGTTGGAAAATCAAGTTAATCTTGTTATCCCTAATTGCATAAACAAACAATGATATATATCATCAACAAAATAATAATAAGAGTTCCAAATAAGATTGCTAAAAGTCTAGTTAAGGATGCAAGAGATTAGCTAGCAATAACTAGTTTAACTCAAGTAATAATGCATGAGACTTTAGCAACAAGATAAGGTTGTCATAAAAAAGTATTGCAGAGATACTTATCAGCCTTATGGTTGTAGAAAACAACTTTTTAGAGCAAATAAATCAACCACCAAAACTTGCCAACAATCCACCCAAAAAGTGCATTGAGCCTAATTGATCCGAGATCTTTTCATCGAAGTGACTTATAAAGAATTGTATTAAATGAGAATAATTTAAAGTGCACCATAAAGAAGTAAAATCTCAATAATGAAGAGATATAAGCATCAAATCTGAACACAAAAACTTGATAACGTATTTCATCTCTGGTGCACTATGTCTTCGGGTCCTGCTCTCAAATGGGTAGGCCTTTTTATTAACTCAATGAAAGAATTTGGCAAAATACATAAGTATACCTCATTATGGAATTAAGCTGCAGAAGATTTGCTCAGATCATAAAACAAACAACACCATTGAATTTCTGGCATCGAATTACCCAAAAATGACTTTCTCCATGCCTCAATCTGACTCTGGCACTCCCAAGCCCTTGAGAAATCTCATCTCGATTTCCATGCTTGCACCTTGCAATTAATTCACTGTACTCTATCGGATTTTGTGCTTTCACCACCAAGCACCATCCTCCCATCCATGGGTACACTTCATCATTTAAATTAAATGTTGGGCAGATTGACCAACGGAGCCCGTTGGCCTAACAATTGGTGGAGGCTATTATAAGGCGTTTGGATAGGGGGAGGTCCCGGGGTCAAGCCCGCAGGCCTCCCCTTTTGGGATTATCGTTATAAAAATATATATGAGTTTGGAACCAACACCAATTTTGGAGTTTTTGTTTAGATTTGTCGGATTTGTAGTTTGGCCACTAGATTTGGCGGGACTTCGCTAGATTTGGTGGGCCTTTTTTTTTATTTTTGAAAATCTGGTTTCGGGCCCTCATTGGGCATTTTCCCACTGCCACGTGGCAGCCAACCATTGGCCCAAACCATATACTTGCATAGTCATCTTTCCATGTCAAATGCCATGTCTCATACGGTCTTCCACGTGGTTGTACACACTGCCACGTTGCACTTCCTCATTGGTCCACATGTTGACCCAAAAATGTTGAAAACGAGTGACACATGGCAGCCTATTGTGCTGACATCAGAATGACATGTGTTTCCCTCTATGTGTGCCATGTATACTATATGGATTTTTATGTCATCTGTATTGATGCCGACGTCAGCAGTACAAATGCTAACTCATCCCTGTTGACTAAGCTAGGTTGACCAAAATGTTGACTGCGAATATCTTTTGATTTGTAACTCCGTTTGACGAGTCATTTACATTGTTGGAAAGCTTGCAACGCGCTCTTCACGATGATGCCAATTTCACTAAGTTTTGAGTACTTTGAATTTTTTCCCTTTCTCTATCTGTTGAGGCCATTCTGAGCTTCCTGCGTTGCTTCTGCGAATTCTGAGTTGTCCTTAGTATTCTTTGGATCCTTTTTGGATCATGCCTTCCCACTAAGAGATATTTGGACCAACAAAAGATTTCATCAATCAACATATAAGTGACAGAAAAGTTCCCTCACCTTGTCCTTCTCAATCCACTTTTCCTTGCTTGGATGTGTGCCATTTAAGCCTACTCGAAGATAATCAACATCACCCCTGTGTGAAGTCCTTGTCCTTCCTTCTAGGATGATATCTTCCTTTAACTTATCCAAGTAATCAGGAGAAAACTCATCAACTGAAGGTATTGAAACTTCCTCACCCTGATCCATGATCATGGGAGGCTCAAAATGTTTCAAGTTCTCCACATTTACAACTGAGTAGATCTGCATAAATGGTGGAAGATCTAGACAAAAAGCATTGGTAACACTTTTCTCCAAAATAGTGAAGGGTCCATAACAGATGGGCTTGAGTTTCTTTCCTTCACCCTTCAATATTTCCTTGCTGATGTGAAGCCATACCTAGTCTCTAACCTGGAACTGATGATAGACCCTGTGTTTGCCATGTCGAGCTTTATAATGTGCTTGAATTTTCTCCAATTGTTCCTTGACTTCTTGATGTACCTGATGGATCCCCTCGATGAACTTATTGGCTCTATCTTCATTTATTTCTTCATTTGAATCATCATCTCTCCCATACATAAAGTCCAAAGGAACCTTAGGTAAATACCCAAAACATGTCTCAAAAGGTGAAGACTGAGTGGAGGAATGTAAGGCTCAATTGTAAGCATGTTGTACATAGGGTATTTGTTCATCCCATAACTTGGGATGCTTGTTGCAGTAGCCTCGAAGAAAAAGTACCATTGTTTGGTTAATAACCTTTGTCTATCCGTCGGTCTGTAGATGGAAAGAAATGCTCCTCTTCAACTTGGTGTCCATCATTCTCCACAAACTTGTCTAGAAATCCCCAAGGAATTGAGTATCTCGATCCGAGATAATGGATGTGGGTAACCCAAAGTGAACCCAAACATACTGAAAGAAGAGATTAGCAGTCTTCTCAACAGTGATCTTCTTTTTACATGGCATTAAGATACACATCTTGTTGAACCTATCCACTATAACATACAAATAGTCATGACCCCTTTTTGACATTGTTAAACCCCCTACAAAATCCATGGAAATACTTTCCCATGGATGGGATGGAACAGGCAGTGGTGAGTATAGGCCCAATTTTCTATTAGTGGGCTTACAAGTAAAACACATCACACACCCCTTTACATATTTAGTTACAATTTATTTCATCTGAGGCCAGTAACAAAACCTCTGCAGATGAGCCATAGTTTTTCCTACCCCAAAATTCCCAGACACAAGAGAAGTTTGAGCTTCTCGTATTACATGGACTCGTTCGCTTGTAGGAATACATAGCTTTCCAAGATGGTAGAGTAGTTTTCTCTGCAGACAATAGTTCTCTACCTGTGCACCATGGGTTAGCTTCTCTTATAATTCTTTAAAATATTCATCAATGACATATTGTTCCACATAGCTATCATGAGATAAAGAAGCATTCTTCAAAATAATAGAAGCAACAATAGGAGGTCTAGAAAGCATATAAGCTACCTTGTTAATCGTACCCTTTTTGTACTTGATTACCAAATGAAATTGTTGTAGGAAATCCATCCATCTGTAATGTTGATATTGTTGCAGTTTGATCTGTGCTTGCAGATATTGTAAGGTTTGATGACATGTATGTATGATTGTTTCCTTCCCTAACAAGAAGTGCTTCCATTTCTTTACATTTTGAACTAATGCATACAACTCTTTATCATATGTAGGATAGTTAACAACAACTTGGTTAAAAGTTTCACAGTGGTAATAGATAGGCTTACAATATTGCATCAATATTGCACCCATGGAGTACTCGTTGGCATCTGTCTCAATATCAAAGGGTTGTTGAATATTCGACAGTGCTAATACTAGTGCGGTACTAATATTTTCCTTCAAAGTGTCGAAAGATTTTTGTTGCTTTCCTCCCCACTGAAAAGTGTTCT
Source organism: Picea mariana (assembly GCA_032191745.1). Taxonomy (NCBI): domain Eukaryota; kingdom Viridiplantae; phylum Streptophyta; class Pinopsida; order Pinales; family Pinaceae; genus Picea; species Picea mariana. The sequence goes on along the minus strand of JASDQU010241883.1, from coordinate 39,747 downwards.
TCACACTGGTTAAGGCATGCAAATGAGTTGCTATAAAGAAGAAGTTTGAAATGAATCTCCTCCAATATTGAACTTCACCTAAGAAGATCTGTATTTCGGTTACACTTTTGGGCTCAGGACAATTTACAATTACATCAATATTGGAAGGATCAATTTTCAATTTTCCTCCCCCTACAATATGACCTAAGTACATAAGTGCAGTCTTACCAAATTCACATTTGGACAGTTTTACATACAACTTTTCCCTTTGCAAAGTATCCAATACTTTCTTTACAATATGTCTTACATGTTCATCCCAAGTCCTATAAATATAAGAATGTTGTCTAAATATACAATCACAAAATCATTTAGAAATAGCCTGAATACATCATTCATCACATGCATGAAATTTGTTGGAGCATTACAAATCCCAAACGACATAACTAACCACTCAAACAATCAATGTTTGATTTTAAAGGAAGTCTTCCATGCATCCTATTCTGCAACCCTGATCTGATGGTATCCACTACGCAAATACAACTTAGTGAAATAAACAACATTCTTTAACTGATCAAGTAAATCATCTATACAAGGAAGAGGGTATCGATTTTTCACCGTGATTTTATTTAGGGCCCGGCAATCAACACACATTTTCCATGTGCCATCCTTCTTTGGTACCATCACGATCGGAGAACCACAAGGAGATGAGATGGGCCTGATGACCCCTTGATCCAATAAGCCTTGTACCTGCTTCTTGATCTCTTTCATCTCTACAACTAACATCCTCTACACACTCACATTAGGAAGAGGAGAATCCTGTTGAAGATGTATTTCATGTTGGATTTCCCTCTTAGGAGGTAATCCATCTGGTTCCTGGAAAATATCATCATACCTAGAAACAATATCAATTAATTCTTTCTTATGAGAAGGATCACATCCTTGGAAAGCATCGGATGTTTTGACATCTTTCTCCCTTATGAACATGAGTACATATCTCTTATTAGTGTTTATGAGTCTCTTCATTTGTCCTGCACTAACAAGTGTTGTGTTTACCCTCATGTTGTGGGCTCTAACAATATATTCCACTCCCCCCTTAGTAAGGTGATATTTTTTCTCATGATGAAATAAGGTTTCTTTTCTATCATAAAGATAAGGACTCCCTAGCACTATGCCACATATATCAAGTGATACGACATCCAAATACACTTCATCAATCAACTTTGAAGCAATAGCAAATCTGGCCCTACATTGCTTGGTGACATTAAGTTTTGTTTTATCACATACCCAACTAAGAGGATAAGGCTTTGGATGTGGTTTAGTTTCAAGAAACATATTTTTGACAAGTGCTACATATATCAAGTTTACTTGGGAACCCAGATCAAACAATGTATCTATCTTTGTGTGTTTAGATACAACTCTTATATCAAATAATTCATTACGCTTTCTTTCATCATCATGAGATTCATTATTGGAATTTGAACTAGCATGAAGGGAATCTTTACCTTGTACTCCAATCATTGTGATCTTTCCTTCGTCTCCTGAATCGGAACCAAGATCTTGTTCTACTGTAGCAATGGTCTTTGTCTTCCCCTTTCCATCGAACTGTTTTGGTCTCTTCTCTGGATGTAGTTTCCATCAGTGTTCATCATCGTGACCACTTTTCTTGCAATGAGTGCAAGATTGTTTTCCTTCTTCTCTCTTTAGAGTGGCAGTCTTTTTTTCCTTCCTTTTAAATTTCTTAAATTGCTTATGTGGGAGATTGGAAGGTTTCTTTGTGGGATGTTCTTGAACATGCTTTCCCTTGTTCTCAATGTGAGTGGATTGCACACAAACTTCGTCAAGACTGGTGGGGTTAAACAATAGCAAAGTATGATGAATATAACGGTGAAGTGCGCCAATATACTTTATTAAAGTTTCATAAGATTCCAAAGGAATGTTTAATGCAAGAGATTTCTTCTTAAATTCTTTCGTGAAACTTTGTACAGTTTGACCTTTACTTTGTCTTAAAGTTTGTCATTCCATCATTGCTTTATGTAAATAAGGATAAAATTGCTTCATTATTGTTGATTTAAATTCTGACCATGAGGAAAGAAGATTACCACACTTACTTCTGTCCTAAAGTTTTCTCTCCCACCATACGAGAGTGGTTCTTTCCAACCGAAGAGAAGCCAATTGCATTTTAACTTCCTCTTCATAAATCTGTTGAACACAACAATATACTTCAACCCATCAGATCCAATTATCTATCTTATCAGGATTAGTATCTCCATTAAACATAGGTAAAGAAAATTTTACATCAATCTTTAATAATGGTTTCTTAAAAGAATGTTTATGGCTAGAATGATGAGAATGCTCAGAGGAAGAAAAATTAGACCTTGATGGTGAAGATGGAGGCTCAGGAGGATCTCCTCCAACCCCTTGATTTACTGAAGCATTATCATCAGCTTGTGATTCCTTTTTCTTCCCTTTAATCTTTATCCTCTTCTCATAGTCTCCATACATTCGCTTGACCATTTCTAACATGCGATAAAAGACCATATGGAAGTTTTTCTCCTGTTCGTCATATTTGTCCTCTTCTTCCATTTTGTTTTCTTCAGGATGCACGACCAACTTCGGGATTGAAAATCTTAAGAGTTCCTTCACCCTGTTTATGGTTGGCCCTAGTAAGCATTCACACTCAACAATTCAAGTCAAAGATGACTACTCTGATACCAACATGATCCAGGATCTTTTCATCGAAGTGACTTATAAAGAATTGTATTAAATGAGCATAAATTAAAGTGCACCATAAATAAGGAAAAACTCAATAATGAAGAGACATAAGCATCAAATCTGAACAAAAAACCTTGATAACAGATTT
>JASDQU010241883.1:3345-13969 GCA_032191745.1 Picea mariana | reverse complement strand
TTGCAATCTTTCTTATAATGCCCTGTTTTACCACACTTCCAACATTTCCTCAAATATTTTCCTGGAGACTTAGATCTACCTGTAGATTTAGATCTCCACCCCAAAGGCTTACCAAGGTTCTTGTCTTAGGTACACCCTCTTATAAATAAAGCATCTGTGTTGTGACCATCCATGCTTTTTCACCTCATCTCTTCAGATAACAAGGATGCAACTACATCCTCATACTTCAATGTAGACTGAGTGGTACTACCTATTGCTACAACCATATTAACCCAAGAGTCTGGCAAAGAACATAAAACAGTAATACCCTTATCATCCTCTATAATCATAATATTAATAGATCCAAGTTGACTTACTAGAGTATTAAAGGCATTTAGATGTTCTGTTATAGAATCTCCATCTTCCATCCTAAGATGATACAACTTCTTTCAAAGAAACAACTTGCTTACCAAGGACTTTGATTGATACAAATTCCCCAACTTATCCCATAGTTCCTTGGTTGTATATTCTCTTGAGACATTCAACAACACCGAATCTTCCAGGAAGAGTCTAATAGTACTCCTTGCTTTCCTGTCCAACTTCTCCCAATCTTCCTTCGACATACCAGTAGGTGGTGTACTAGTAGTTTGTGCACTAGTAGGTAGTTTACTAGTCATATGTGTGCCAGTAGGCTGCGTACCAGTTGGTTGTGTACCAGGGTCCACAACAATCCATTGTTCTTTATATACAAGAAGGTCCTTCATCTTCATCTTCCATAGCTCAAAATTTTTACCGTTGAACTTCTCTATCTCGGTTATAGAATAAATCACCATTCCTCTTTCTGCACTCAAATAACCACTGCAAATGCTCCCACTAAACCCAGGTTTATCACAGACCCAAGATAAACTTGATCTATCAAGACCGAGACAAAACCTCAACAACAAAGGCGTCCCTCTGAGGCCAAAAATGAGCTCTGATACCACATGTAAGTTTTAAACATGTGAAGTAAAGCAATGCATTTATATTCTTAAGTAACCAGAATTTAATCAATGGCTCATTCACATAGTACACAGAGATTTATACTGGAAACCCTCAACTGTGAAAACCTTTCTTATATTCATTATATCAAATTTCAACATTCACTATACAATATATACAATGTTTTTAGGTATTCCATAGATACCAAAACCCTAATCCATAAAACCGGGATTATTTTTAGTAAACCGCTAAAAATAGCAAAAACCACCCAAAAAAAAATTCGGGGCGCTGCCCTAGACGAACGTTGTGCGTAACCAGGGGGGGGAATACATGGCCCCCCCTGGGACCCCCCTAGGAAAGCGACCGACGCACATGACACAAATAGAGCACTACTACGAGGGATCATCAGGCACAGTTGTCGAATCTAACGTGCCCACACACACATGCAAAGAATNCGTCAAACGCAATTGTCATATCTGACGCGCCCACACACACACATGCAAAGAATATAACACATACCCAACAATAAGGAGGTGTCTTAGCTCATTTGTTCACTCACTCACACTCTCCCAGTTACATAGAAGCAAGGCATAAGTTTGGAGGAGGTGACACAATAGCTGTAACTGCAAAGTGTATTCTTCTTCAGTATTTTGGTATATCTCTTGTGTGCTACTCCTTGAGGAGGTGCGCTACCTTTGTATGGTGGTGTTGTTGTAGCTAGGGTCGTATTTCTGGTTAAGCTATCAATTGTTCTTATTGGACTTGCTTTGTGAACGAAATCTATCTACGAAAGGTTGTTGGGTTTTTTCCCCCATTTGGGGTTTTCCCAGGATAAATCTCTTGTGTTCTTTTCTGTCTCTTGTTTATGTTGCTACTGCTCAGTACATGATATATATGTTAATGGTAATGAAGTAAAAGAACATTAGTAACACGAATTCTCTGTAAATAAGGAAAATCCAATAGGAGGCACAAACCTAAATCCAGACCCACTGTCACCTCAATATGGACTCCCATCAAGGCTCACTCCTAGGGAAGCCAAGGGGGGTAGACCCTATTAAACTATGTGAAAGATTAATTTTAGCTATATAAGAGTTAATTAAGTTGTTGATTAGGGAGACCCAACCCAATGACAAGCAACCAATGCAATATGCAATCTTTCAATGACAAGCAAACCTTTATTTTATAAACAACTAGACCAGTGCCTAAGATTGTTATATTTCTCTTATTGAAATATATTCACAAAAAATATATATCTTTACAACTTGAAATAAAGAATAAATGTATCCACACAATGATTCAAAAAATAAATTTACAAAGAATTAAAGAATGCTTGAATAAAAAATAAAGAATAATGTAAATAACTTGCATAAAAATAAATGTAATGTAAATACTTGAAAACAAATTGTTGAAATGGGAATTGCAAGGAAATGTAAATGTTATGAAAAGTGAATAGGTTGATTTTAATTAATTTTAGGTCTTTCTTTGACTAAGGGGAATTAGATATGAAATGATCCAAACTTAAACTATGTGACTACCTCAAGTCCTTTTCTCATAGCCAAGAGGAAATGTTGGGTGCTCAACAAGAGAACAACAAGGTTCTCCCCTAACTCCACAAGACAAATCCAAAGTGTTTGGGTGCTCAACAAGAACACCTAGTGCCGTGAAACCGTCCCCGGCTTCAACCCCTTCTAGCCTCCACAAGTCATCTTATTTTAGTGGGCAAATAATAATAAAAATAAGTGCCCAATTAAACTAACCACACAATCCTTTGTCATTTCTTCTTACCCAAGATCCACAAAGTGGCAAGGGGAGGGAATACGGGGCAAAGACAAGGTAAATTTTATTTACTTTGAAAAAATGAAACTTTAAGCACTAGCCAACACGATATTGCAAGATGGCATAACCATTCACATGCAAGTTGTGGGGAAACAATAAATAAATAACATAAAAATAAACAACAATGAACAAAATTAGCCACACAACTTTGGCACAATGTGGAGGACAAAGCCTACCAATTTTGTGACAAAAATAGGTAAAAATAATAAATTTAAACTACTTTACAAGCCTCACAACTATGGCACAAGGTGGAGGACAAAGCCTATCGATTTTGTGACCAAGGTGGGCAAACAAATTAATGCAAAAATCGGAAAATTACTTTTAATCCTAACCGACACGATTTTGCAAGGATAGCAAAGCCAATCACATGCAAGGTGTGGGAAAAAAAATTAAAACTAAATTACAGATTATGAACTTTGAAAGAAATTAGAGAATGCAAGCCCAAGAGACTCTCTTGGGATGCTTACAATGACTTAGAAAGAAAGAGAATGAAAGGAGTTTTGCACCAAAGCTTGTAGATGTTTTCTTGAGCCTTTAGTGGCCAAATTTGGGCAACACCTCCCCTTTTACTAGTAAAAAACTGCATAAAACAACAAATAAAGCTTGTTAGAAAATGTTAAGAATCACCTAAAAAAGCTAGTTTTTTGGTTAGTATATAAACCCAAATTTTTATATACAAAATATGAACTTGGAAAATGATTTGTAAGCAAGATTTAGATGATTATTTATGCAAAAAATAAGTATTAGAAGTTGAAAATTAAATCAGAAAATTATGTGAAGTAAAATGAAGTCTTTGGAGTCCACTCCTCCAAGCTTTGACAACATGTAAATCTATAAACCCTTGCTACACAATGATGCAAGAAGGTGATATCTTTTAAAAGGCCTACACAATATTTTGCAAACACTAATAAAAACAAATCACATAAACCTATAAAAATACTACTACAGATTTATTCCTAACAAAATAATTTGCTCATGGTTCTTCAAATAAAACAATGTGAGCAAAAATAAACAAAAGTTTACAATATTACCTCACCCAAAGAATAACACCACATAAGAGCAACCAAAGAGCACCAAGAGTACACCAAAAGAACACCAAGAGATCATCCAAAACTCCACTTTATAGTTCAAAATAATGGTTGCAATATTGCAACAAGATTACATGAGAAAAATGGGAGAGAATGAGAGAGAGAGGGATAAATTTTGGCATAATAGAGTTGTTGTGAAAACTTCATGCCAAAATGAAGAGAGAGGGCTTCCTTTTAAATAAGGGAAAGAAGAGACACCCCTCTTGGATGAGTTACAAGTGTCACCCATCCAAAAGAGGGAGATCCAGTGAAAGGGGGCACACTTTTAGGGTTTGAGGGAGAGTTAGGGTTTGAGGGGTGAGTTGTGAGGGGGGGAAACCCGTTTTCTTTTGTTTAAACCTTTGACTAGGCTCTAAGGGGGCACACTTAGGTTTTGAGGCCTCCTCCATCTTTAATTTTTACTTTTCCCTAAGTTCATGAAGAAGGGAGGCACCCCTCTCACTAGGGAGAATCACTTTAAGTTGTTGACTTGACATGGGGGGTTCTGCTAAGTGGATTTTCACTTTTTGAACTTAGGAAATACATTAGAAAACATTTCCCCACTTCTTTTCTTGACTTTAGTCAGTTTTACAATTTTTGACATTTTTACGTTAGCTAATTATTTGTTGATTTCTGACTAACTTGGACTCCTCATGGACATTGATCTAACAAAACTTGTTCAATTGAGCTGAAACTTGGTCAAAGGGTATAGGGGGTCATAAGCCATTTGTTTTGAGTACTCACACGACTATAAAAAATCCCCAAGGACCAAAAATAATTAAAATTTCACCACTTTGGAGGATTATTGAATGAAAAACTCAAGAGTAATTAAAATTGTTGAAAAGCAAGACTAATTACCTGAGGAAAAAAAAACACTCGATGAAAGGACTTCCCCAATGATAAAGTCCTGGGAAACTAAATTATTAAAACTTGACCCATGCTAACAAGATATATTACAAAATTATCTCACGCAAGGGAGCAAACATTCTGTGGATAGAGAAAGAAGTGTTGGGGACAAAATTTCCCTGCTGAGCCAAAATCTCCAAACTTGTCGTACCACAAAGTACATATATTCATGGTACATGACATTGACACCTAGTTGAAATAAGTGGTTAACATCTGGCTCTACATGGGGACGTGTGCTCGATCTTTGGGAAGGAAATCATGCGAGAACCTCAGAATCTGCAAAACCAAGTTCTCACCAATAACCAACATAAGTACATGTGTCGAAAGAATAAATAATAATCAAATAAATGAAATGATATTAACAATAATCAAATAAATGAAATGACTATACAATGAACTATATACATAAATTAAATAATGAAAAAAATGAAAGAATCAAAAGAAGAAAGGTTAGAGATACATTACAAAGGGTGCCCCTTTAGACACCAAATGGATTTTTACTTGAAAAATAACTTGAGTTGTTGCCCACTCCTTGGGATATTCATGGGCTCACCATCCAAGTGGATGAGATGGAAAGAATTAGGACTAGCCACATCATGGATGAGGAAAGACCACATATGTTTGAAAAGTACATGTCCGGGATGACTCATTGAAGATCATTTTCCAAGTTTTATCAACTTGGAGTTTTTCTTGAGAATAGACCACCCAAGAAACATGTGTCTTTCTTTATTCCACCAAAATTTGAAGTCTGGAAAACCTTGTCAAGTTTTGATAAATTTATGCATATGCCCGTCAAGGTGGAAGGCCAACCACTGTTCATAATGATCTAGAATTTGTAAACTAAGGTTGTCTTCCATTTTCCCATTATCTTGTATTGAATCATCTGATGGGTGAGGGGTTGGAACTAGAATTGTTAAGGAAATTGATTCACTATTTTCATCAAGGTTGTCGAGGATCTTCTTTGAAGAGATGGACTCTTCGGGAGGCGGGTGGGGATTTGAATTATCTGGATATTCAACAACTTCAAACTCAAATTCCCCATGATCAACCAATTACTCATCCTCAATCTCTTCCAAAATTTCCAAACGAAATTTCTCTTCATGTTCTTTGTGAAGTTCTAGCTCTGTAAGATTTGAATATCGAATGAAATTACGTGCACTTCCAAGGTGAGCTTCCAATATTTTTAACTGATTCACACAAAAGAACTCCATGGCTTTAATAACCTTTGTTAATTTTTCAATGGTAGCATCCATCTTAATATCTGAACTAACTATTTTTATATTTGGAGAAAAAATAAACAAAAATTTTCAATATTACCTCACCCAAAGAAAAACACCACACATGAGCAACCAAAGAGCACCAAGAGTACACCAAAAGAACACTAAGAGATCCTCCAAAGCTCCACTTTATTGTTCAAAAGAATGGATGCAATATTGCAACAAGATTACATGAGAAAAATGGGAGAGAATGAGAGAGAGAGAGAGGGAGGAATTTTGGCATAATAGAGTTGTTGTGAAAACTTAATGCCAAAATGAAGAGAAGGGGCTTCCTTTTAAATGAGGGAAAGAGGAAAGACCCCTCTTGGATGAGTTACAAGTGCCACCCATCGAAAAGAGGGAGATCCAGTCAAAGGGGGCACACTTTTAGGGTTTGAGGGAGAGTTAGGGTTCGAGGGGTGAATTGTGAGGGCGTGAACTAAGTGAGCCAAGTGGATGAAGGCACATGTCTCAAGTGAGGACGAGTGGAAATGAAGGAATAGATGACATGCTGCATGTCCAAGTAGTGGGATGTGTTTTCTTAAGTGAGAGATGAGTTAAGGAGTGATAACTCACCATGTGTGGAGTGGTAGGTGAATAAGGCGAGTCATCCCTCTTGGGATTGACGCCTCTCTTCCCTTAGTGCACCATCTCATCAAGGTAGGTCGAGTCCTTTTCTTGGGATCTCCACCCTTGGACAACTCATCAACCAAGTCACCTTCCTCTCCAGTTGACTTGCCACATCTTTCTAGAACTCAAGACATGAAGAAAACATGTCTCAAACATGTTTCCTAAATAATAGTCTTGTTAATTTTATTTGATTTTTTGCCTTTTATTTGTCTTTTTGTGAGAGAAATTGATTTTGAGTGATTAAAATCACTTATTTTCACTCACAAAGTGGATACTTAGGTAAAGTGAGTATTCTTAGTCCAAAAAACAAATACCCCCAAGCCATATAATGCCTCCTAGTACCACTTTTTTATTCATGACCAAATTACAATTAAAAAATCTAGTTTTGCGGGAATTTTTTTACTGACTCAAAACATTAAAAAATCCCAAGGGGGACTTAGCACAATTTCCATATGACTCAAAATGATGACCTAGCATGGTAATATAAACATTTTAGACACTAGACTTGGATTTCCAAGCTAAGGCCTAACCATCAGTACACACTCCAGCTTTGGAGGTATTTGAGTGAAAAAGCTCAGAAATTATAACTCACCTAAAATGAATTTTAGGCAAGAAATAATTAGCAAGTGAAAAAAACACTCTAGAGTATGTACTCATGATCAAGTCTTAGGAGGCCAGGCCTTTTACAAAATCATCATGTTAATCGCATCTTATTACAATGCCTCACAGGGGATGGAAATGCGAAAAAAGATGGTCAACTTGACCGGATGGACTTCTGAACTCTGAACTTTGAGCAACTGATTGCTCAATCTTTAGTGGCTCAACTGCAAGTCTATCCTAGCGCAAATTGGTGGATAACAGAGATTATCTCTCTAATTTTGCACACAAACTCAAGATAGTGTGGGAGATCCAATGAGGAGAACCTAAATCTCAAAGTTCCCGTCAGATTTCTTACACAAACCCTCTTGTGTTTCCAAACAAGCAATAGAATCTTAAAGATTTCCCTAAATTAAACTATATCCACATTGACCAGTCCTTGTTTTGCGTGGAACTTATTTCCAGAGATTGAGACTAAGCACGCAGTGGAAGGGTCAAGAACATACTGAAGGGAGCAGAGGGGATGTGTTTATTTGCCAAATTGAAATGTGAAAATTGAAATTGCAGAAAAGGAAATCTAATCTAGCAATTAAAAAATTACTTTCCCAAAATGAAATCTAATCTAAGTTTGAACTAAGAAATTGAAATTTAAACTAAGCCTGAAGTACTTGTGATAAATTTTATCTTTCCTTAGGTGAGAGTTGCAAGAATGAAAGAATTGCAGGAAACTGAACAAGCACACCACAAGACAAAAATCCCCCTAAGGGGAGAGAAAACTGGGCGCTGGGTAGCCCACTCTTTTATTGCTTCGGTTACAATGATCTCTTTTTCAGGATGCTTGTGATCCTTATAAATGATCACTCAACGAGTTTTACAAGTTTTCAAATGGTTTATTGAGGGACAGGGTGCTTTTGGAGGTCCTAGAAGCTCCATCTCCGCCAAAATCGGAGAGAGTTTCCTCTTGTTTGTTCACAAACCTGCACAAAACAACAAGCAAACAAAGACAAAAGAAGCTCACAAACACTTTAAGAGTGTATTTGGACATTAGTAGAAAAAACCAGAAAAATTTCTAAGTTAGATCTATGAAAAACTAACAAATTGAACTAAGGAAAACAAGCTAGAAAACTTGCTTCTTTAGGATCTTTAACTGCTCTTTAAGAGAAACAAATTAGAAGCACTTAGATGCCAAATTTAACTTGATAAAAGCTCTTAGAAAAAGACTATCTTTTATCCTTTAAAATTTAGAAGAAAAACTTGATAAAATATGACTTTTTCCTATACTAGATCTAAACTTTTAGATAAAAATGTTTAAGTATAAAATTAGATCTAGTTTATCTTGTGCATGTTAAGTAAGAAACTAAAGATTTAATCTTAATTTTCAGATTCAAATACTTGCATGCAAAATAAAGTAACCAAAAGAAATTTTGTTTATTTTTGAGAAAGAGAGAAAGAAGATATTGAAATCCTTGGAATCCTTGGGCTATGTGGGGTCTTCTTGGTGGATCAAAGAGGGACTATGTCTTCTTGAGATCTTGAAGAAAAACACAAGTGCAACCAAATCCCAACCTCCTCTTCAAGTGTGAGAACCTGCAAACTTAGAGACTTTTTGCCCAAGAAATTGTTAATAGAATGGTGTTGCCTACACAAGATGCTTTAAAAGAGCATAAGCAATAACCTAAATGAAAATGCAATATAAAACAATCAAATGTCAATAAGCAATAAGATTATAAATAAACCTATCTCTTCTAATCTTACTCTACTTGGAGACAACTCCACTTGAAGGTCACAAACTAACAATTAAAGCAAGAGCACAAAAGCAAATTATACCTCACAATTTAGCACTTTGACATAGGAATTCCACACATGAAACTCAACACACCAATGTAGCATCCAAATCCTTTTATTCCAATCTTGAAAGATGATTCAATAGTAAAATTACAACAACAAATTCTCCCCAAGCTCCAACTAGTTTGAAATGGGAGAAGAACTTCAATATATAAAACATTGGGTGGAGTTCTCAATGAAGGAGGGCGCACCATGTGGAGAGGGAGGGTGCACCATGTGGAGGAGGAAGTGATCCAAGTGGTGGTTAATTGGCTGCCATATCTCCCATCACCCAAAAACGTGACAAGTGGGAGGGTGTCACCTCTCCAAGAGTGAGCATCCCCCTTCTAGAATGTGCCACCTCCCCAAGAGGGGTGCACTTCCCTTTGGTAGCTCCTCCCAACTCAAGTTAACAACCTCTCAACTCACCCTCCACTATCCCTTGTCTGAGAACAAGGCCCAGTTAACTCAAATGGAGGTTGAGTTGACTCAAAACATGTCCCAGACATGTTTCCCAAAAAATAGCTTTGTTGATTTTTCTGATTTGTTATGTCTTTTATTGACTTTTGTGAGCAAAAATAATTTTCAAGTGATTTTGTTGGATCATGTTGTCATTGATGCCAATAGTTTGATTGATTGATGTCAAGTGATTGTCTTGATGTCAAAGGATTGATTGATTAATGATTGATGAACAAAGTATATGTATATGTATTGTCCTTGATGAGAATGATAGATGTCAAAGTGGAAACCAATTGATAAAGATGGATCATTGATATGATGCATAGTCCTTGATGAGAATGATAGATGTCAAAGTGGAAACCAATTGATAAAGATGGATCATTGATATGATGCATAGATGAAGATGGATCAATGAGCTGTCATTGATACATGATGATGCATAGTTTGTTTGATGAAAAGATGACTCATTATTGTCTTATCATGATTGATAAGGTGCACAAATGGATGAACTCCAAAGTGGTCCCCTTATGGTGAAAGCCCTCAAGGGAAGACACTTTGCGGATTGAGTTATCCTAGAAGAACGGTTGGAGGACCCATGCTTGTATGTGGAATAATGAGATGAAGGTCAATGAAGTTGTTGGTGAAACTATCCTAGATGGATAGTGTTTGTCATGCCATTTCCGGTGGTATATGGAATGTCACATAACTCCTCACGGTTTGAGAGTTATGGCTCTACGAAGTTGAAGGACCCCCATATGAAGGCTTGAAGCCCCCAAGGTCAAAGAAGTCAAAGTGACCTAAAAGAAGAAATCACTATTTAAATGATAAAGTAAAGTGACAAAGTCAAGGTGGATTATTTAAATAATAAAGAGAAGTGACAAAATCAATAAATGATAAAATAAGGTGAAAAAATCAAGAAGGAATATTTAAATGATAAAGTATTGGAGAACTTTCTATTTATGGAAAGTGGTTAACCCTAAAATAAGAAAAATAGGTTAAGTGACCTAGAAATGGGTTAAGTGACCTAAAAATGGGTTAAGTGACTTAGAGGATGAAAGTATAAATAAGATAGCAATGGTCTCTTGTAGATCA